>JAAGNO010028137.1:36409-57187 GCA_033439905.1 Ceryle rudis | reverse complement strand
AAAAATATAAATAAAACAGTGTCTTGCTAAAATATCCCTTCGTTCAGAAGACAAAACAGAATCAAATCCTTCTGTTGGATTATGTTTCAAAATTTCCCACCATAATGTTTGCAGATCTCTAATCCCAAGTAAATCCCCTCTCTCCTCTCTTGAAATGCCTTCCTTAAAGCATCACTGTCTGTGTTGGATGCATGTGGGACAGAAAGCTGAAGATATATTGTGCACTGAAGTTCTGAGACATATTCAAGACAATAACATTTTAAGTGTATGAGGCAATACTTCGTTTCTTCCACCATATCCAAATGCTAGTGCTGCTGGAACTTGGCAAAAAAAATAAGGCTTGTTATTCATCTAGGATAAACCCCCAGGGCTGCTTTTATATAGCCTGTATCAGCTGTACCCTGATGAGTGAGGAGGAACAGACTCTATGGGTGTAGCTTGCTTAGTTGGCAAGTAAGCAGCATCTGGGAGCACACTCACTATGAGTGCTGGCATGACCTAGCTGACACGTCGCTCCCTGCATGAGTCTCAGTCCCCAAGAGAAGTTATTTGAGGCACCACTGGGAAATTAAGATGCCACCTCCAGCACATGCCTTGCCTGTTCTGCTGGCCCTTTTGAACTTTGATGGGACTGTGTGTAAGGATCTTCACCCTTCTACCCAAATACTTTTGAGCTTATTTCACAAAAAATTGGTTAAGTTTATTGAATTTTGTAGTATAGATTGGGCAATAAATGCCAGAGGACTTTAAAGGACTGAGACCTATTAACTGAATGCAAACTAGGCATGGTAGTATTTGTAGTTTCTTAGTTTTTGAATGAGCATCATCTTTGTTCTGTTCATAAATACACTTTAAAGATATTCTTAGGTTCAGTGGTTTTTCTTTTCAATTGCTGTGAATTTCTGTGATATAAGGTGACCCTCTTTTATGTACTGTGAAGAGAGAAAATGTTTCTGTGTGTGGCAGAGCCTGCTGTCTTGTGTGGATTCTTCAGTGACTGGTGACATGGTTGAGCCTAAATGTCAACTTTTCTCTCAAGGAGAGAATTGATTTGAATGTCTTTCCTCTGGACTGCTGTATCCATGAAACAACTATGTGTAGCAACTTTATAGTTCTGGGACCTGTAATCCACTGACTTTACAGGTAATGTACAGGTTTAGACATTCAGTAGGTACTAGGCATGAAATGCAGGTAGGTACATGCATATATGTACATATAGAAACACATGCAGATGCTGTGAACATCTTAAGTTTTGTTTTATTTGAGATACCAGGCAGAACACTTCCTTAAAATTCATTTTGACCTTTTTAAAAAGGATTTGCTTTGCTGAAAAGAAATTAGTTGAGAATAAACATTTGGCAATTTTTCTTCTAGCTTATCTTGCAAGCTAAATTTCACAAGCTCCAAGGACCTGGCTAAGACACCTTCTTACAGTATCCTGACCAGCTTTTTTCCAAGCTACACTTGAAATATGCTGTCAAGGAGGTTTTGTCTATAACTCTTCAGAGATCTCATCACATCCTACCCCATCAAGCAGTATCTCCCTCTGTCCAGTCACTGAGAATGATACTGTCACTGAGAATGATACTGTCTTTACATCTTCAATAAATGCATACTTTCCCCCAGCAGTTCAACATTTGTGTCTGTTCTTAACTAGGGTAGTTTATGGCGTATTGTTGGCCTAGGGTGTGTGCAGCTTGTGCACACATTGATTGTTACGTGCAGAGAGTTAATGCTTGATGGAGCTAGTTTTAAACTTGACTGCAGTAAATAATGGAATACACAGAATCCCCTTGACCATCTGAAGGTAACTGCAATTACTGATACCTAGACAACTGTTGGCCTATGATGGAAAGGTAAGTATCATTTAGTAATGATATTAATCTAAAAAGATCCATATCAGTTGAACAGGAATTGTATGGATCAGTTTCTTCTCTCATCTGCCCATATAAATATGGCCCTTTCGTTGCTTGGATGAGTTAGTCCCATACACCGCTTGCCTGGCACCACACAATTAAAATTGCAGCAGACTGATGGGCAATATCCACTAATTTGACTGCAGCTGCCTGCAGCAAGAGGATGTGTTTTTCTCCCTTTACTATTATTATGCAATAAATGTGCCTTATTCCTTTCTCTGTCTAGCCCTTATCTACTGTACAACATCCTGCTAAGTAGTATCCATCTGTTTCCTCCCTTTCTTTACATGAGCAGTGAAAATCACCCCCGTCTCACAACCCCACCTGCAAAAATGTGTTTCCAAGTCAGCATCTTGGAAAAGCCTCAATCCATTATAAAAATCTTGATTTTGCTTTAAAGGCCAGAGCTGATAAACACCATCTTGACTGTTCAGAAACCAAGTACACCTCTTGGGAAGAAGCTCAATCCAGCAGATTCCAGACCAAGTTTGAAAGGTTTATCTCCGTGAGATGATTTTTTACCTTATAGCAAGTCCTTAACACAAATATTGCTCACATCCACTGATACCCACTACCATGTCCAAAGCTAATGTGTCCAGGAGATGGAGGAACAGAGCCTCTCTTATTCTGTATTGATGGTTTAGGAAGCAAGGATCAGCAGCAGACATTCTGAATTGCTCAGCAGGTTTGATCTAGGCTGCTAGAGAGGCTAAATCTCAATGCTGCCTTTTGTTAAATGCCTGTTGTCTGAAAGATGGGTAGAAAAAGATTCAAAAATAGTTTATTCTATGGAAAGACAGTAGAGCTAGTAGAAACAGAGGCGTGCAGTAGGCAGGTAACCCAGAAAACCTTTGTATGTCTTTTTGGCTTGCTTTGCATACGATAGCATTTTTCATTTTGAACTATACAGTGTCCCGTGGAAACACTTCAGGAATAGCTACTTAAAATTCAGAATACTGTTCTCCTTGCCCTTCTTGCTTGCTTTCCCTCCTGGTCAGAGAAGAAGTATTAGCAGAGCAGACTAGTAAATGTGTATCCATGCACAACGCTCTTCCCTCAAGATAGAGATAAGGATCTTGCCAGGATCCATTCTTCAGCTTTCAAGAATGCACAATTCTCTTCTGAAAAGAAGGGAAGAAAGATCTTGTGAAAACCAAGAGCTACCATGAGGAAAAAAAAGAAAAGCAGCAGCAGAAGATAGAGAAGTAACCAATGCTTCCTTCCTAATGGGATTCAGAGGTAGGTTGAATTCTTAATTGTCCAGTGATCCTGTGCTGGCTGCAATACTGGCTGTAGGCTCCATTTTTAAAACTGCCTTTGCAGCACTCAGGGAATGTGTCATCAGGAAAAAAAAACCCAAACCTTTCCTGTCACTTCTGCCTGCATCCTCTCAGCATTTTCTCATCCGAGAAATGATAAATGAATATAAATGAATAGAGATGGTGGAGGATGCTGGTTTAGCATGGTTTCTCACAGTGAGAGTACTCTTTTCCTCCCCACAGCTATCCACTCTACAACCCACTCTCCATGAAGAGTCCTCCCCATGGCCTTCCAAGGTAGCAGCACACGTAGATGTGTTTTCTGGACCTTGGTTTAGTTTTTGCTGTCTGGAGTTTGTGCACATCTAAAACCACACAGCTAGAGCTGTGCATGGAGCCTGAGGTGTGACCATGTGGCAGAAAAGCTGTTTCCAAGCTGAGCTTAGGCTTCTGAGTGCTGTTAAATAGTCTTGTCTTTATAAGCCTCTGATGTAGAGCTGTTTGTCAGCCAGAAAGCCATGAAACTCCTTCCCAGCCACCCTGCTTTATGGGCTCCACTTGTTTGTAGAGGACAAGCAAGGGAGATTGTAAGTCAGGGAATGCTGACATTTGTTCTCATCATACTCTAGTTCCTCAAATAGTTCTGAGCAGGGCGTCCTTCAAATGTTCTTCAGAGGAATAATGTATGAGAAAATATAATGCTGTGAAGGTATCCTTATTTTGTTGCTGCTCTTGTATTGCCAGACTGGAGAAGTTATTGTAGTGAGTTCTCAAGGCGAGAGAAATTCCTACATGGGATAAAGTTTTACAGTCTGTATGCATTTTTGCAGCTATGCTCCAGGACCTGTATTCGCATCTTGCTCTTTCCACTACCTCCCTTCTTTGTATTCTTCATGTAAAGCTTCTCCAGACAAATGATGAGGGATCATTTACAGAAAATACCTGTATTTGGGAGTCAGAGCACTGCAAAGCAAAGCTGTAGTCTTCACCAGGGGGAACAGCTGTGAGGCGAGGCATGAAGAAACAACATTGATTGGGGATTTGTTTTTCAATCAGAGTCTTTGATACCAGAGAGTGACTTGGTTTGGAAAAAGGAGGGATGACCGATGCATTACTTCACAGGCTTGTTTTCCGCCTGCAGATAACAGGAGCTTGTCTTGTTTTGGGATTGCAGGACACTGCTTTGCAAACTGTCCTGGTTTGAGTGAAAACAGAACTAATTCTATTCAGTGATTTCACTTTTCAGCTCAGTTCTTCTAACTAACTGTGCTTTCTGAAGTTAGCAGCCTGTTTTCCCAGACAGTGTCTGCTGCTGGCAGTGACAACACCCTATGGTTAGAGTTAGTACCAAGGATTGGTGTGCAGACCAAGGCCACTGCTGGATCTTGTGTACCACACAGGGGGGTGCAGAAAGTGAAAGACCGCACAGCAGGGAGGAGTGGACAGGGCAGGTGACCCCAAACTGACCAA
The DNA here is from genome assembly GCA_033439905.1 of Ceryle rudis. Taxonomy (NCBI): domain Eukaryota; kingdom Metazoa; phylum Chordata; class Aves; order Coraciiformes; family Cerylidae; genus Ceryle; species Ceryle rudis. The sequence continues at coordinate 52,542 of JAAGNO010028137.1, read as the reverse complement.
CAAGGTATTCCATCCCATATACGTCATATTGGGTGTTAAGCAGAGGGATCCAAAGGGTCTCTAGGGCTTTTCCACGGGCTCTTCTCCCCTCTTGGACTGCTTCCTCGGAACATCCAAGGAGGACTCTGTTCATTCTGCCTTTGATCCCAATCAGTGTGTTCCTGAATCCAGTAGCAGAATCCAGCTCCTGAACACAGCTCCTGTCTGCTGTGGGGCCCAGGCTGGGACTCCCCCAATGCTGGCTCCACAGCACCAGTGGTGACAGTGATGTAATTACCATTGGGGGGGTTGGGTTCGATACTGGTTTTGTATATATTTGTACATATCCTATTTTATTATTATCATTATTAAAGCTGTTCTAGTTTCCTTTTTTAATCGCTGAGTCTCTCTCTCCCTTATTCCCTTTCTCTTCCCCTTTGAGGAGGGAGGGGGGTTAACAGAGAGCATCTGTTATAGGTCTAAGGGGCTGCCCTGACCCTAAACCATGACACGAACTTTTCCACTTTGAATATTCAGTAAGGAAGTGTTCAGCAAGGAGAGGAGTACTAGGGGCATGCTGTATCCTGGTCCTTTTTTTTTCATCATTGCCGCGGTTGTAAAAAAAACCCATCAGGCTTGTCAAAATTAATTAAGGAAATAAGTAGATGGCACTGGGAAGGATCTTCAAGCTAGAATGACATGTTTCAGGAGGTTCCTGTTGTCTCCTGGTACTCAGTAGGCATTATGAGTAGATTTACATAGCTTGTATATGCAAATGCACAATGGTAATGAGTATTTTGGAGTTTTTTTGGAAATTCTTAGGTTCTTCTAATTACAGTCCCTTTAAAAATGAATAGTGTTTTGGAAGACTGATATTCCTTATTACCTGGCCCAGGAGAAGATTTGCCCCATTGCTGCAGGGGGAGACACAGTGCCTCCTCCATCTGGAGGGGAGAGAGCCAGGAGGTGTCATGGGGAGCAGGTGAGGCAGCCTGGCACTGTGGTGTCAGGACACAGAAAATGGCTCTGGATAGAAGGCTGGTGTCTGGCTTTCAGAAGAAGAGTAGAGGCTCCAGGGTGAAGGGTGAATTTAAGTAGGAAGCCTGTTGGGAAGGGCAGGTCCCTAATGTGTTCCTGACCTGTACCTGGAAGTGCTGAAATTACCACTCCTTTTAATAAAGTTGTGATATGTTGATAAGCATGTCTCTGTTGGCATGTCATAGGCAAGTGTCATGATTCCTGAACAGGTGAAATTACAGCATTTAGAGCTACTTATGGGAAACAGGCAGAAAAATTCTGCTGTGGACTAGAAAGATGATATTGGGAAATAGTGTTTCCTGTACACGATAATGTTTTCCACTGACATTTTAAGGAATTTCTGTTTGTCCTGCTGTTGCTTTTAACTGTGTCCAGATATTCAGAAGATTCAAACCCAGTAATTACATAGTCACAGGGATACAGACTCATTCTGGCATCCTTACTGATAATAGATGATGCTTCTTCCATGTGGCATCACCCTAAAACTGATGGTAGCGATTAAGGAGCAGACTATTTCTCACTAGGAGCAGAACAATGAAAGCTCTGCCTGATGTTGTTTTGTTGAGTTTTTCTGGCCACAATTCACAGTGTGTTGTGAATGGACTTGCTACTGATGCGGTGCTCTAGTTAACACACAGTGCTAGTTTCAGTTACCTACACAGTGGGTCATAATGAAGTTGTTTTGGTATTTGCAGCACCGGCTAATCTTAGCTGAGTTCTGGCAAATTTGAATGTTTGTCATTGTTTCAGTTGCTATGTTTTTGTGAAATGAAAATGTATCAGAACATCTGTTTTTTTGTGGTTTGTTTTTGGCTTTATTTTGGGGGGTTGGGTTTTTTTTTTTTGTTTTTTTTTTGTTTAATGTTTTAGCTGTTGATGCCCCAAGGATGAAAGCAGCAAAAGATTGTGATAAAAGTGTTTCAGAACATTAGGGAATTGTGAACATTGGCTGGCTTGGAGGGAATCTATTATTTACAATCTACTGTATCAAATTCAGCTTCCACCAAATTAGAAACTGATTTTTGTCGTTGTCCCTTTTTAATCTAACCCTTTGGTTAACTCAGGAGAAGCAGCTCCATAAATCACATGGACATGTATGGATTATTTTCAGCCCCCCCCCGCCAGCCATTGCTAGAACTAAATATTCATCTCCCAGTGATTCTTACCAGCTAGGACTCTAATAATAGCATTTCTGTTCTGGGCTTGACTGTCCCTCTGCCAGAAGGAAAACTGTCTTTGTAATGTGCCTTGCAAAAACATTTTTAGGGAGTAAAATAACAGTGCACAGGAAGATTTGACTTAAGGTGTTTGGGTTTCACCTAGTGAGGTGAAAGAAATTAATCATGCCTTGTTTCATGGTTTTTAAGGACCATGGCATGGGATCATGGGGTAAATAATCAGTACTTTTTTGAATTTTTTTTATCTGAACTTCACCATGCATATGTACATCATTCTTTTTCCTTTGAAGATGGGAAAACTGAGGTAAACAATAAAAACATTGCCCAGCAAATCAGAGGCAGACAAGAAAACTCAGTCTCTCATGTCACTATTCAGCCAAGTAAACCACCTTTTTCATTTGTTGTCCATAAGGATGAGACTGCTGTGCCCTCATCTTTACTTTAGCACTAGAAAAGAGCTCTGGTTTTACTGGATCTTGTAACCAGCTCTCTTTACCACCGCAAGAATGATCATTGTAGTCGTGACCTTGTAGAGAAGGGATAGGCAGGTTCACTCATCAGTACCTGGGAAGGTGTCTCTCTTAAAGGTTAGTTTATAGCCCCTGAGAGTGGGTTGTGTAGGAACACAGACAAGTTGGTAGATGACAGGGACCTGCATGCCTGGTGTCACATGATAGACTTGAACTGATTTTGCTTTCCATCACCCTCCCTCTGTCTGATCACAGCCTTTTATCTAACTGGCTGCCACCGTTCTTTCTCTCTCTCTCTCCCCACCCTCAGGTCAGTGACTGGTTTGGATAAAGAACCTGACTTTGTGCACATGGAAGCCCAGACAGCTGATGGACGTGAGTACCTGCAGCCAATGCAGAAAGAGTGGACTTTGAGTCATGAATGGAGTGGGAATAGAAATTCACTTTACTCATTTTATCTCCTCATTTACATTTTAATTGACAGAAAGAGGTGGGTCATGGTGTTTGGTGTGGGACATACTCTTATTCTTAGCCCCTGGGGGGAAATGCAGAGTCTGCAGGGTTTGTGTCTGTGGAGAGGCTGGGTAGAAGCACAATCTGTTGGTCTAAGGGGCCACCTAGTCTGTTCTTGATTTATCTATTTCATTATCATGTATTTTACATGAATTATAAAGAGCTGGGCAACCAGCACTGTGCAGTATGTCTTCATTTCCAGAGGTGTTCAGAACAGCTGAGTTGTACTAAGGAATTTGAGAAATTGCCTCCTCTGGCTAGGGTGTCCCTATGGCCCAGGTATCCCATGTCTCATATAGAAAGGTTTTTTCAGTTCTGATTATGATGAGTGAATAGGTGCTCCATACTAAAAGACCTTGAAAAGGTTCCTGGATCTGAGGTAAGAAATAGGGGAAAAAAACCCCGACATTCTTAACTCCTCACTGTAATGAATCAAGGTACATTTGCAGTAGCATGGATTCCTATGTAATTAACCTCTAGTGAAGAACACAGTAAATATCAGAAGATGACTCTTTCCACTGCTCTCTCCAAAGTGTTTTAGGTATTTCTCACAGGAACTACAGCATGCTCATGCACATGCTCCGGAGGTGGAGCCAGCTTTACTGCAGCTCAATGCCATACAGCACTGAGACATGTGTCCCCTTTACAGTACAAGGACGGTGTAGAAAAGCAGTATAGGACTGAGGCTGTAGAGGATTTCTGGGAGGAAAAGGCCTCATTTTTGTTGGTTGCAAACTTTTCTCTGTTTTAGTCAAGTGCTGCGTAGGCCAGTTGCTGTGTGAACAAGCTCCTGTCTATCAGGGTGACTTCACTGAGGCTGTGTATCTTCTAAAATCATTCATTGGCCTCCCACTGCTATTTAGTGATGGCAGCTGAATAAATAACCAGGCAATAAGAGCTCAGGAGTGACAGCTGTTTGTTGAATAGGTGGAAAAAGCAAAACAGGCTGGCAGGTGGGTGGACAAGGTAGGGAGGCTTCTTCAGTGCCTTCGTTACTGTCTATGCTGTTGCAGGGATGCTGAGAGAAATGGCCAAAAGCAAATAAAAAAAAAAGCGAGCAAACAAACTGCTGATAGAGTGTCTTTTCAAACTAAGTCTAAACTTGCTCACCCAGCTATTTGAATATTGGATGTGTCAAGGATATAGATGCTTCATTTGAAAGATTTATCCCCATTTTGCAGACAACTCTTTTTCCTTCAGATCTTGTTTGCTTGGGGGTTTGCTATTTGTTCTTGCTTTAATACATAAATTCAGCATTTTGAAATTGGCAGATGATGGTATTGAGGGTTTCACTGAAAGTCAGACTTAGCCAGTAGTGTCAGCAAAACAGGACCATTGCAAGCCAACATCCCAGCAGAGAGCACACAGATGAGACCCAGCGGGCTGTGCTGGCCCACTGGGGGACAGTGCCAAAAAGACTCCTGTCCCAGCCAAGCACAGCACAAAAGAACCATGTTGTTCTAATTAGGAGTTTTTTAAGGCTTAAACTAATAATAGTTTGTGTTACAAAACATTGACTGCCTCAAAGCTATAGGCTCACCTGGTGTGAAATAGTACAGCTCTGTGCACTTAGGAATGGGATGCTGAACTTTTCTTGTAGTTGGTTCTGTAGCCAAAATGGGCCTTCATGCTCTTACTGAAATGGCTGAGGCACTTAGACCTGCTGGAAAATGGGTCCCTGCAGTTACTTCCTCGTGATCAGAAAGTTTCTGATGAAAGTTGTGGGGAGAAGGAAGATGAGGCCTCTTGAATGCCTCAGTCTGTGACTTGGTCACTTATTTGATGCACTAACAGACATAGATTTGAGTATTCCCATTGCTCAGTTCAGTTCAGGAACAATTATCCATGCCTTCAATGTCCCTGTCCACTTGAAAAGTACATGATTCTTCTAGAGGGAGGCATTTGTCTTTCCTCTTCTGTTTTCATCCGTGCTTAAATATATATATATAGAGAGAAGGGAGGGAGTGGTATTTAGGATTAGAGTAATTTTTTTCTTTGTTTTCTTTTAGCAATAATGAGACTCAAGAACCTATCTCTTCCTGATTTAGACACTGGAGCCTAAAATATGCCCTGTTACTAGAAAGAGATGGTGGGGCATGCTAGAGGCTCATTCATCCATAAATGAGTCAGGGCTATCAATAAGCTCATGGAGCTAGGAGGTGGGAAATCCAGTTCACCAGTCTGGTGTCTGTCCTCTGAGACATCCTGCCCCATGGTTTTGTCTTTCTGATCATCAGGGATGGTAGGATGTCTGAAAAAATACCTGCCCCAGTGTCCGTTCTCCGTAAATGTTTGCAATATGCTGCTAATTCCAGTGCCTCGCTGATCTCAAGATGTTCCTGTCTTTCATAGCAATGAGGTTTTGCACATTTTTTTCAACAATTTTGCAGAGCTATTGTAGCAGAATAATAATCTAGGTTTGCATTTTTAAATTATAAAAACATGTAGGAGCCTTGGGTATTTTACCTTCTTCCTGGGTGTAATAGGCAGCAGCAAGGACAGAGTTAGATGTGAGGGGACTATTACAAATACACTGACACAAGCACCCACCAGCACTCCTGGGAAAGATATATTAAACTTTCTGATGGCCAGTGAGATAAGCTCCCCAGTCACAGATATGATGCATTAAACAATATTTTAATTAAAGGGGGAGGGAAAACCCTAACCAGAAAGATAAAACAGGGTAACGAATTCCTGGGGAATAATTTACAGTCCTGTCTACATTTCTAGATTGTCTTTTCCTTTGGGGGAAAATTTGTCAAGGCCAGCTTTTTTTTCCTCCTTCCCGCAGTAACCTTCACTGGCAGCTGATGATTTTAAGTCTTGCCTGATACTAGGACCTGAGTTAAGCTGAGCCAATCTGCCAGTGCAGCTTGCTTCCATCCTGCCCTTCTCCCAGTTAGCCATGAGGGCTGCCCATGCCTGCTTTTAGCTGTCTTGTTAATGCTGCTGGGAAGGAGCAGACGTTGCTGTCCCCTGTCTCTAAGTCACAGTACCCAAACATAGGTCTGCCCTTTGCAGCCTTGAGCACAGTGACAGCTTTAACTGTTTCATTGTCTCCCTTCAGGGACCCACATTTTTGGGTGCTACTCACCTGAGAGAACCTCTTGGGCTCCTGCTTCCTGCCAAAGCCATCGTGACTATCAGGCAAAGAAGAGTCTTAGTAGCTTGGTTTATTTCACCAGTTTATCACTGCAAATTTCAAGAAATTATTTCAGTTTTCTAATTTCTAAAAAAAGTAAACAGACACAAGGTGGGAGACTATGCCGTTTAGCAATGGGGAGGTGTTTTGAGCTCCTCAACTGGTTAATGGCTGCACATCTGGAAAAGTCATTCCCTAATCCTAAATGAGATTAACTGGTGAAAAGTGTTTGTGCAGAGGCATGGCTGCTGGGATTTGAGCTGCAACAAAAACCTCCCGACTGCTTGATGTCCATATTGCCTTGTTCATAGATGTGCTGAGAAAGTAGCTGGATGTTGTGTTATGAGTAGTTTTTGAGGCTATCAAGGGAATAGGGAGTTCTTCCTAACTCCTTTTGCAGTGGAACATAATTAAAACAAAACAAAACCCAACACACACACACCTCCAGAAAGAAACAGAGAAACAAACAAAACCAAAACAAACAAAAAACCCAAACAAAACAAAAAACCACAAAGCAATGCCCCACACCCAAACCTTCTAATTCTGCTGTTGTATTGAGCAGTATATAAATTAGAAATAATCCCAATATAGAAGCTAACCTCCCTTTAAGACGTACATCTCCCCATAAAAGGTAAGCAAGGCTTTAAAGGCATAACTCGGGCATGTGCCACCTGCCCCTTGGGGCATCTGTCCTTCTTCCTTGTGGCTATGCAAAACAGGGCTGAAAAATTAACTCGAGAGGAGAGAGATAACAGCTTGGAAGTTAGGATGCCCCCTTCACTCTCAATTGACATTTTTGTTGAGGAGCCCTGTACTTTCTATATAGGGGAAGATGTGCTCTGTGAATGGGACCATAGCTCTTAAAGAGATCACACCCTTCACAAAGTGTGGGCAGGGACTTGCAGGTTTTTTTTGCTTCCAGTCACACACAAACGTGAACTGAGTACTGTCAATTTTTTTAATGTATTTTATAGGGGTTTTTTTTAATTTTATTTTCTGTGGGGCAGCAGGGAAACAAACAAACAAAAAACTACAAAAAAAACCAACCCAAACCAACCACAACAACAACAAAAAAACACAACCAAAAAAACCCCACCACTTGAACTTATTTTGGTGTCCAAAGAAAGACAGGTTTGAAGATAATTTTTTTTGTGTGTCTATGGCTTGGTCTTTTTTTTTTTCAATAGGCCTTGTGTTGTAAAATATATGAAATTAAATAAACAAGAGACTAAATTGAAAACAGATAGTGAGCTACCCCCCCTTCTCCACCTCCTACTTCCAGTGAATATTAATCAGGTGCCATTCTTTGAGTATGTTTGATTGCTGGTGTAACACACTCAAAATGACACATTTCCCAATAGGCAGGAAGCTAGTTGTCATGTCATCACTTGTGATTTATTTGCATTTATTTGTGACAGTTTTTTATTTCTTTTCCCATTCTGTCACTCAGCAGCAGCAAATTATACCCTTTTTGGAATGATAAGACTATCCAGGCGACTGTGTGGGAGAACATACTGGAGGGAATGAGCTTCTAAAAATACAGCTCCTGACCTCTCCTCCTTGTTCTGCTCAATTTTAGTGCTACCTCAAAGAACAAGTCAAGGCTGATGATCTCTTTAGGTAGCATGACAGTATATAAGACCCTCTTGTTTTCTGAGAAGTTACTTTTATCCACTGCAAAGATGTATTAGATTTCTCACTGAAGAGGTAAACAGCAGCTCTGGACCAAGTGTTTGTGTGGCAGTTGATGAAGAACCTTAAGCTGAGAGTCCAGCCTCTGTACTGCTGCTGATATTTTATGCTGGGAGAAAGCTCAACTCCAATACTCCCAGTTAGTTGGCACTGTCTGTAGGTCAGACATTTTTCACCATACATTTTTAATTACCTTCAGATATTCTGAGCTGGCACGAGCAACAGTTTCTGCTGCTTTAGCATTATCACTGGGACCATCTTTTCATTACTACACCAGACCTGTGCAACTGCTCTGCATCAGCCGTGTAGCCTTTCTTAACCTGGAATTGCCAGTGCCTCAACCCAGAACCAAGTCTGTAGTCTTTAAACATGGACCTTCAGCCATGTGATTGGACATGACCCTTTATTAAATTAAATCTCAGTTGTAGTTTGTGATGATTTTTAGACAATATTTTTTTAAAAAAAATATTATTCGTATTATCATTGCGTCTGACTTGCATTCTTCTTGCATTCTTAAGAATCTGCTTGTGGGACAAGGCTATGGAAGGGGAAACTGCCAGTTTGTGAATCTTGTTTTTGAATCTGAGAAGGCAGTTGGCTGAGTGTCAGAGGATTTCAGTTGTTCCCCACAGTGCCTTCCACTGAACTTCATTTTGCCATCCTGGGAAAGACACATATGAAGAACAGTAGTAGGTTTTATGGGATGGAGAATCCTGTAAGCAGCTTTGCTAGGCTAGTCACTGTCCTTTAAACTTCCCTTTTATCCATTTGGGCTAATGACATGATCCTTGTTAAAAGGTGCAGTTGTGAACTAAAATGACTACACCAGGCTCTCCCCAGCCCTTAAACTCACTCTTTTCTTCATTAATGATCTGTTCTCATCTTTTGTAGAGAAGTGAACAAGCACATGTGCATGAATCTAAGAAGCCTGTAGAACTGCTGCAGTGTAAAAGATATGACCCTTTTATCACTGCAGCTGTCATCTTAATTGTATTTTCGTTTTCTCCCTAATTTGCAGTTTCAGAAGAGCAGTTGAAAGGCAGAGATGGCACATTTAGATTACATACATCTAGAGACACAGTGCCTTGATTGTTCTGTTTCATGAGATCCTTTCCTAGCCTGAGTGAAATAATGCTTAATCCTCTATAACCCCTGCCAACATGCTGAAAGTGAGCAAGTCTCTTCTTGCCACTCCAAACAACTTTCTGTATGTCTCCCTTTGCCTTACGTCGTCTTTATGTTCCTCCCCAGTACTGTTCCTTCTCTCCAGCAATGCCAGTGACTGACAAGACATCCCATTAGTGTAATGGTTGTCTTATCTTTCCTCTAGACAGAAGAATTGGATGCCTCTTGCAGTGCATATAAATACTGTTGGTACTCTTTAGCTAATATGCTATTTCATGTCCGTGACATTTTCATACCTAGCCTATGGTGTCCATAAATAATTTTGGGAAATGCTTGTCATTTTCACAGCAAAGTGACTTGATCTTAACAATGCTACTTTGACTACACCCCACCCACCCCCCCCTTGTGCTTTACTACCACAATTAAAACCAATCATCAAAGCTGGGGTATCTCAGGGAAAATTGGGATATAATTCCCAGCAGTGTAGTGGAATCAATAAATTCTACCTGTGTGGCTTTTGAAATCTTCTTTTTCTCCATATGGTCTCATCATCAATTTTCTGATGCATTTACAATTTGTACCCTCCATTTATGGTTTGAGCTCCAGTCTCCTGAGGGATATTTGCACAGTGGGGAAGGGAATGGTGGGTGTGGAAGTGTGATGAGCTGACTCTAGAGAGCAGTTAGTTTTAAAGGCATGAGGCAGATCATGCAATAACTATCTATCTGGTTGGAGATGAGGTTAAGACTTCCCTTCAGAGATGTTCTTTCAAGCAGCTGATGACATTTGCTGGCAACGTGCTTCTACCTGGGCAGTTCTCATGTGTATATATTCTCCCATTGCAGACACCCACTATTTGACCTGTCGGATCCAAGAGTGCTCGGAAGCCAAAAGGAATAGGCCATTTTCACGCTCCATTGACATCAGCTCCCTTGTTGTTCAGGATGAATATATCTTCATCCAGGTACGTTGGCTTGATATGAAGGTGACATGATTTGCAGGAGGACGTAAGATAGCAGAGGTATTGGAGAAAGATATTATAGTGTAACTTCAGAGTAGAAGATAGCTGTAAATTTGTCAGATAGTTGATGATGTTGGAGATGAGGGGAAAGTGACAGAAATTGAATGAAAAACTGCTTGAGTCTGAGATTTTTCTGAGCTTTTTTTTTTTCATGGTCTGGATGGGGCAAGGCCCTCTCTCCCATTTCATACCTATGGAAGTATGAGTGTGAATAGTATGGTATGGAAGAACACTTCCTGAAGATGTACCATCTGGGTGAAAGCTGGGAGCCAGGCTGCAGTGATTCCAGGTCAGGAGGCAGAGGGATTACAAACATGATGTTAACTGCTTGTCACCAATGCTGAAGAGGTGGGAATGTGATGAGATGAGGTGTAACTTGGATCCAGATTGTACAAAAGAGACGAATGCTTCCCTTTTTGAGTAAGACTAGGTTACACTAAACTTCTATTTTACTTCCTTGAGGGAACATTCTTCTTGAATGTAACCACATTACAAGAAAATTCTGCTCTGCTTATTGTGGAATTTTCTTAGAAATGGAAGTTTAAGTGGGAAGGCTGATAATACTATGCTGGGATTAGACGGACTGGGTCCATATGACTTGGGAAGACTGCAATATGAAAACTGCATGCACTTGAGTAACACTGGCAGACTTCTCCTTCTGTGAGTAGGGGAATCTGCTGCTCTAGAGATGACTGATTGCTGTTGGAGCCACAGCTCCCCTCATTCCCCCATGAAACCCAGCCTGCTATGGCTTCCTTTGGCATCATGGAGACACCCACTGCTAGGAAACACTGAGGATGCAGCTTTTGCAACTTAGTAAGTCATGATTTGATTAGAGACAATGGTTTTCCAATTGGTAAATGCTCTACTCTCCAAGGAGTATTTTAAAGACTTTTAATCTGGCAGTTTGGCTGTGGCTGATAGGACTGTGGAACATCCAATTCTTTAAGGCTAGCATGAGGCCTTACAGACACTTCCCATTCTACAGCTTCCACCTATGTTAAAACAAGGCTTCTCTGTTTAGAAATGGGCTCACAGTGAGGACATCTGGCCTGGCATGCACACTCCTCTGCCTCAAATTGGCAGTGAGCAGCTCAAGCTGATAGCTGCTAATTACTTCAAGTTAAAAAAAAAAAAAAAAAAGTATGTGTTTGTATGTGTACAAGCACATGCATGTATGTACATGTAATAGTTCAAGTGCCTTGAATTAATGTTTTATTATAGCTTAATGGGTACTTGCAGTGAAAATCACATGCTCACACTTCTCATGTTAAATATACACACTGAAAATTTCTGCTGCTTTGGCCAGGAGACTCCCTTTCACAGCTTGTCTATCACTTTCTCTCTTTTTTTATATCACAGTTACAGGATTTCTGACTGTCCAGCAGCTTGTCATAAGAGGCTGCAGAAACTGGGCATGGCTTTAGTCCATGTAGTACTCAAGTAATGCACAGACACTTCAGATTCACAGCACACACTCTCTGAGCTGAAGGTGTGTTAAATCCACCGTGTCCAGCATATGGTCGATGGGCTATGCAGAGTGTTTGCTCAATACATATGTAGGAGTGCTGATATGTCCTGGATGTATTAGTCTCACGAGCTGTGTGTTCTAGCTGGCTATTATGGGATGTGTCGGATTGACTCTGTGTGAAATGTCTCATGCATATCATTCTGTCTGGATAATCTTGGACAGAAATAGGGGAGCCAGTTCTTTTGACTTTCAAATATTAGCCAGAGATGAATAAATAAATTTCAGATTAAATGTTAAGAACCTGGGGAGGTTTAATAGCTGCATAAAGGATGGGTGCATGAGTTTTGATCTGCCTGTGCCGGAAAAAAATCAGAAGTAATGCCTTGGAGTAGAGAGTGAAATTTCTTTCTTTTAACTTTTCCCATGAAAACAGTAGATTTTTAGTCTAAACCAGTAGTCTGTGTTCCTCTAAAGTGTGTGGAGAGATAAAAATTTTCAGGGGCAATTTATCTTCTCCTATTGTACCTATTGTAAGATGAGATAGGTGTATTCAGAGAGACCTTTCTCATTAATATTAGAAGGATCCTAAATATAGCTTTGAGAAGACCCCTAACTTTTTGACAGCTAAAATTAGGAAAGATGAATACCAGCTATTGATATCAACATTTTACATTATCTGCATACAGTTATTTATTAGTGAATATCCATTCTAATCAAGCTAGTGAACAGGCCTGTAGTGTAAGATTCTTGGGACGCATTAACCTGTGTAACTGTGCACTCAAAGCAAATGTGATACTGAGGTGCATAATGGATAGGGGAAAGAAGAATATGGAAAATGTTATAGCACCATTATAAATCAATGTTTCCTTATCATGCGGAATGTTGTTGTGCAACACTTCTGAAAGGATCTTGCAGAACTGCAGTGCAAAAAAAGAAAAATAAAATGATCTTATTCTTGGAAAATAATTTGCCCATGGAGAGAGAGTTTGAAAAGACTGGGACTGGTTACCAGGCAAAGGAGATAAATAACATAGCACATGAAGAAAAATGTAAAAGGTGATGAAGAAGCAAGGAAGAAATAGCTACTAAGAGAGAGTAGGAAGAATTCTTATGAATAAAACAGTAGATGATCCCTCTGAATTTATTGATTTTCTATTTGATTCATCAATAGTTATCTAAGGACACCTAGCACATTACCAAGACAGGATAATTCTGCATAAATTGATACATTAAGACAAAATCTGCCCTCTGTTGTGTGTGTAAGTTTTTACTCAGTTCACAGGATTGCTCTGAAGTAGCCAGGAGCCAGTATCATCATCTTCTTTCATGGCTAATACTTAAAATTCATACACCTTGCAGAGCAGGTCATTTATCTGTGAAAAAAACCTTGGATATATCTGAATTTATTTACTGTACCAACATGGAGATAATTTGATGAGCAGCTTTGCCATTAAGGTCAGCGTCAGTGTTCATTTATATAGCTTTGCATTAATGAAGCCCAAACCTTCTCTACAGCTGTAATGTGTCATTCCCTATAGCTGTACCTCACCTTCCCTTACTGGTGTCTTTGAGTACTCGCTGCTGAGGTAGTATTGCTTTCTAAACTTATGTGCAGACATAACCAGCAACTGCCTATAAGATTTGACTTCCTGACCTTTGACCTGAACTGCTATGCTATTCTCATATACAGACCCTACATTATAAGACCCAGTGGTGAGGGATAGTCTGTTTTATGTATGAATGTAGTGGATTGATACTTTGGAGAATTTCTATGGTAAAAATAAAACATGGGGGAATTCTGGGGAAAAGATTTTTTTCAAACATGTTTTGTATCAGAGTTTCCAGTGGAAATTCTCAAGCGACTGAGAAGAATCTAAAATGCAATAGGTTTTAATGAAAATGGGGACTGTTTTTCCAGAAATTCTGTTTTGAGTGAGAAAGATTGTTTGGAGGAAAAGTTATTTTCCAATAAATAAAATAGTAACATTAGTGCTACTTAGTTCTTTAAAAACTAAGAAAGGAGTAGGGATGATCTATGCATGTTTGTTTGCCAACAGGTGAAAACTTTCCACTGAAAACTCAAGAAAGCATGAGCAAATGTCAGCAATTATTGCAGGGAGTGAGGAGAGCCTTGCCAAAAATCTCTCAGTACAGTGTTGCTTATTTGTGATGGTCTGAGAACTCCTAAGAGGGTATAAATATGGCAGTTTGTTCACTGGAAATCAGCTTTGCTTTGGGATGGTGGTTTCTGCAGAAAGCAACGCTCTTGTAGACAGACCTGTGGCTGCCATAAAAGGAGTTTATTATTGCTAAGTTAAAGTATTTGTTCCCAGTTACCCAAAGGTTATGTGCAAGCTATCTCAGATGCAGTGGTGGTTCTGGGTAGCTGGGGTCTTGTGCTGGATGAGCCTGGTGGTCGCTACTGTGTGCTGATGACATTCCCAACACACTGGTGCAAAACCATGTCAGGAGTATATTTTTACACAGACCATAGGTATCAGGAGAGGGCCAACACAACAGTAACTCTCAGACTCTTCAGGAAGTGTGTCATGAAGAATGCTGGCAGTACTACTATTACAGTGCTGGTGGCCTAAGGATGTAAGTGAGACAAAGTTTACAGGGAGAGGTAGTATTTTTTTTATGAGATTGGCATTGATAGAGTTAGAAAAGGGACAAATAAGCTTTAGGCATACTCATGACATCCTAAGGGACTCAAGGAAGGATTTTGTCTCTGAAAATTGTCCTTTCTTTTTTTTCCCAGCTACAGATGTAGGTCTCATAAAACAAGTTTCCTCCCTCTATTAATCTTGTTGTGTTTTCCTTGTGTAAACCCTTCAGTGTGTGTCTTTCTTCCCAGAGGTCATACCAGTCTAGTTGAGCATCCAGTTAACACTGTCCCTATCACTCCTTCTGTCTCTGTCAGCATTTGGAGACCCTCAGGGTAACTTTGGCCTTCTGATTTGAACTGGCTGTAAGGCAGCACAGAGAGGTGTGGATGGGCAATCAATACTTACCTTGATTGGGTTTTGTCTTTATTTTTCTCTGGGAATGGTGCAGGTACTGCTATTCCTACAGAGTGCAGCTGAAGTCAATCTGACATATAGCTTGGGCTTTCAGCACTTTCTATGGCAATGACAAACCTACTGGGCATGGAATTCTCCTCTGAGATTTAGGAGCTGATACCTGGTTTGAATTTGGGGGTGATGCCTATTTTCTCTAGCAGGCCAAAGAAATGTCTTTGGAGATAAACACTTTCAGTTCTGCCTTTGGCTGGTGGCCTCACCTCATATGGACAAGTAGCAACACCTGCAAGCTCTGACAGAAAAGGTCTGGCTGTTTGCTTCAAACCCTACTCCATTTCCACTTTAAATGTGAAGTTCTTTGCACTATTAACTCGACAGGCATTCTGCGAGGCAGTACATTATCACTTTCTGAGGCCTCTAAAGAGTGGGAACATGGGTACTCCTTCCCTTTTCCACTCCCATGGCATAATTTATCAAGATGTTTAACTGCGGGCTAAAATTGTCTTGTCTCTCACCTGACCCCTCCTGACATTTCTCCTCTTGGGAAGTTTTTTGGCAGCTTTCTATGCCATTTCTTTTGCGATGTACCCATGGACTGCTCAGCTCTCTCTTGACTCCAGATTCCTTCAGGACGGATTGTACTGGGACATCTGATGGTCCCATGTCCAAAAGTATAAGCTGCTCCAGTGGTTGCCCTTTTTTTTTTTTTTTCCAGAGGATGATGTGATAAAGGAAAAAGTAAGTGTGAGGGGGTCTAGGAAGAGATTGGTTTATAATTCTCCTGTATGGGATGAGGTCTGTGGGATTCTCATTTAGGAGCAGGGGGTGGTGGTTACTTGGAGCTTGCACATGCAGGAGTATGGGAGCATCTGCAGTTCTTATATATGTCAGGAATTCCATGCAGAAAGTGAAAAGTTTAAGTCAAAATGTTCTTCTTTGATACTGATTCTGTGCCTGGCTCTTCTTCACTCTCTGAAGTAATTTTGTGCTTAGAAGACTTAAGTTTAATTCAGAGAGTTCCACAGTAGGGCAGCATCTCAGCCTGCTCACTAGCATGAGTGATAATGAATAAACCCAGAATTTCTCCAGATGTTGTTGTGTGGTGCAGCTAAGTGGGACTCTTACAATACACATCTGAATAATCCCCCTGGCTCAGATAAGCGAATACTTCTGCCAAAAACTGTTGAATCATTTCAGTCCTCTTTTGCATCAGAAAGTCTTCTTAAAACATGCACAGATGTCAGTATTCACTCACATCCACTGAGAGTTTCTTACAGAACCTGTGGATGATGATGCTTTTTTTGAAGCCTGAAGTCTCATCAGAATGTGTCCAAAGATTTCAGATGAAGTAGTTTGATAGAAAATGGCTTTTGTAGAAAACGTATATTTTTTTTATCTGAATCAAATTCTGTTATTATCAAAGTGGATATATTAACAAACTTTTTTTTTTCCAGGCTCAGTAAAAAGAAAAATATATATTA
>JAAGNO010028137.1:5228-19354 GCA_033439905.1 Ceryle rudis | reverse complement strand
TAAACTGATAAGACAGAGAAAGGGAGGGAGAGAACAGGGCAGTATAAGTTGATAAGGACAACAGAGATAACATTGCTGGCACCTATAGGATTCCACTATAAATTTCCAGAGATGGAGTGGTGGCAACTGAGTAGAGTTGGAGGTGGAATAAGGCAAAATGATTCCACAGTTGAAGATACTGGTCCACTGTATATCAGTCTAAGCACTAAAGACATCGCTCAAAATTATCCTTTCCCTGGCCTTTGTCTACCTCATTCTTGCAGCAGCTAAACATTGGAGAGAGGCATTCTGAAATTCAGAACTACCCTTTTTTAAAGAAAATGTGTGTATGAGCATCACCTTCAGTCTCTGGCCATGAGTAAAAGAGGGCCATGGCCAATGGGCTGACTTACCCAGCTTCTCCTGTTGTTCGGAAGTTAATTAGTTAGAAATAGCCTTCAGAGACAAGGTTTGTGTTCCTGTCTGCAAGATTGAGTCGCACATATCTATCTCATGCTTTTCATGCAGAACAGGAAAGTGGTCTTCAGTCAAATAGAAGAAGAAAGTAATGGTCTTTGGCAGCTGTGGTGAGGTGTTAAGGTCTCCTCTACCTGAGTCATTATTGGACAAAATCCTTTGATTAAACTACTGTCATTTGGAAGTTGGAGACCTCAAGACAGGCTGTCTTTACCCATCACAAGCTAATGTTCCAGAGATGTACCTTAGGGATATTAATGGCTACTTTTTCAACATGAAAAGCTTCTGGACTTTATATTCCTGACCTGACAGATAACTCTTGGATGACTGCAGCATAGATTTCTATTAAAGTTTGAATATGTTGCATTTGAGCCCTTCTTTTTACCACCTGAGCTAAAGAAATGACTGCTTTAGTTTTGGTGTGCTGGTGGATTGTTAATCACAGGATGTTTTGGCTAATATTCCTAAGGCCTTGTCATTTTTCTAGTATGGGGAGCCAAGCATTCTCCAAGAGGTCTGTGCCTCCATGTGGGATTATAAGCAAGTCATTGCATGCAGATTGAGGGTTGCAATCTTTGTTTTGCTTTCCAGCGTTCAGGAAACAGGCTCTTTGTTTTATCATAAGTGAGCTTGTTGCAGTCCTAACCTAATAGATGTAGTCAAATTGAGTCAGGGACAGGAGGTAGTCTAGGCCAGCATCCTTTTGCCCACAGCTCCATAGCTGGACATATAGAGGAAAGCAGTAACAAGGCAAACCCATAATGCTGCTTCTGGCAGACTCCAGATTTCTGTCTGTGGTTAGAATGTGATGTTTGATTAGAAACAAGTGATTAACTCAGTAGTCATGACTACACCTGAAGTACGCTCGGGAAAGAGGACATCAAGACCATTTAGATGTCTCTAGACCAAACCAAGGCAAGGCAGAAGAAGTGTTACTAAGGGTAGGTGTCACCAGCAGTAGGTACATCAGGCTGTGGGAAGTTGAGCTCTGGAAGAGTGAAAGGTGAGCCACTTACTGAAAGAGCTGAAAGCCCTGTATTAAACATTTATCACTAAATTATTCAACAAAGATGTAATAGTTTTAATTGCATCTTACCTTGTGAAGGCTCTTTGGATGTAAAAAGGATGCCGGGAAAGATTTGGTCACAGGTGGACATTCCAAAGGAGCTGAGAGCCCAGTATGCCTTTGTATTTACTTTGCAGAGGTTATTTTCAGATATTCTCCCTTTCTGCTAAGTCTCATGACATAGCACGTGCAATACTATGAGTGCCTCACCCACTGTATTAAATGACTAGTGATTTAGGGCTGTTAATAAGCTCCAACAGGTTTCCTTCAAAATTGTACCCTTAGGGGCTTTGGAATTTGCTTTATTTTGCCTCAGTAGGCACCTGTTTTATGGGCAGGAGTGAAATAGTTTAAAGGGTACATGTATATCTGTTAGTTCTCAGGCTGAGACATTATACAATAGGTTTCATCCTGGAGAAAAGAGGGGTGGATAATTGAAAAGATGAGAGAACTTTAGCTAAGCTAATGAAGCATGCTGTTCCCCAGAAATTGAAATGCTATTTAGATAGATAAGCATGCAAGCAGAATAGCATACAAATGCACAGGTGTATGGGAAGATACAGACATTTCAATAAATAGATTTAGGGCAGATAAGCTTTTTGTATGCTGTTGTACTTCCAGCTTTCTGTCTTTGGTCTGTAGCCAGTTTCCTATTCTGGCAGATGTGTATTGTGAGTCAAGTGAAGGTGTTTTGCTGGGTGCTGTGAGAGTCAGATACCTAGGGAATGGTGACTGCAAACCTTGGCTTTCCACACGAGACATCTGAGGTTGATGTAAACCACTGTTTGTAATACATATTACACTGGACTCCTTTGATGACATCTCGGATAGTGTCCCTGTTTGGCGTAGGGAGGTCCAGCGAGACCCTCTCGGACAATTCCATGTGCTCAGGTGTATGTGTGCACACACATATTCCACACCCCCCCAGAACTTTCCTTTCCTGGAAAATAAGGCAAACTTCTTTTTTTTTATGCTCATATTAAAAGAAGTTTTCCTACTAGTCAAAGAAGAAATTTGTGCTATGATTGTTTCTTTAGTAATGCCCATCGAGAGCAATCTGTCAGCCTTCACAGCCCAGGTACCTTGCAGAATTAGAAAGAACTGTGTAATAACCCTGCTGGGAGAGGATCAAATCATTTTATAGCAAATAAAACTTTGTGTTTCTCTGTTCATCCTTTGCTGGTATAATTTGGATCTGAAATTCTGTTCAGAAATTGTGTGTGAGCAGTTGTGTGGAGTCTAGGGGCAGAGAGAAACTTGGTTGCTTTCAGAACTGCTCATGGGCAGCAGCTCTGGGAGCTGGATGCTGAGAGGCTGCAGGCTGCCTACTTTTCCTGCTGCTGTAGCAGCTGGGTGTGAACACCCTCATCTGGCTGTTTCCTGAACTGTTGTGGACACAGGCTATCAGGATGACAGGAGGGCTGGTAGCTCCTCTGGGGCTGGGAGCTGGCTGAGGTCACTGGGACAGCAAGGGCAGGATCTCACAGCCATGGCACATCCCAGCACCCCAGCTAGGACCAGGGCAGCCAGGGGCAGCCCCAGCCCTGGGCATCAGGCAGAGCTCACTGGGGACAAGGACAGGCTGAAGCCAGGCTGGGACATCAGCTTGTGTGTCAGGCCCATGGCCAGGCAGGGGTGTGGCAGAAATGGAGCCTGACACTCCTATGGTGTCAGTGGGGCTCCTGTGCCCTCCTGGTGGGAGGAGGCCATGAGGGAGGCTGGGGAGGGGCACCAAGGCAGGGGCCACCAGAGTCCTGACCCAGTCTGTCTGCTGATGTGGTCAGTTAAGTTGTTCATTCACCAACTCCTTTGCAGTTGTCAGAGGTGTTGTTGGGGTGTAGATGACAGTGAGCCTTTGCTAATCTAAAAGCCTGTTCTACCAACTCTAACTCCAAGACCCTGACAGCTGAGTTAGGATACACGTGCCCTTTGATAAAAACAGAAGATAAGGCTCATGGTGCTTGTGGGTAGGAACAGATGATCAAAAACTGCTGAATTATCCTGGCTTGTCACTGACTGTGTAAACACTCTCAGCCTGTAAGAAGGGAAATGCTTCAATTTTAACCAGCATACCGCTTTACAGCTGTAACAGGCAAAGAGCAACCTGATTAACCACCGACTGTGGCTCAGTTTGGCCTCCTTATTCCACTTCTCTTTAAAATGGAGAACCACCTCTGAGAGGGCATGCAAAGAAGTATTAAAAGGACTAGAGAGATTGTAGCTAATGCCAAATGCATTGATACACGCATGGGACGAAATGTCCTGTGGTGTTGACAGCAATTTTTATGCAGTCAGGCCAGGGCTGCCAGGCTCTGAGTGATGCCTTATGCCAGGTACTATTGTAGATCTAGAAACAGGGCTTGGCAATGCCCCTCGATCCCTTGAGGTCTGATGTACAGCTGGATCAAGTATATCCATGTCCTTATTGTCAGTGTTTATACTTTTAAAGGCTTTGATTTTTTGAAGTGCACCAGGAGCATGAATTGGTGGACTGGGAAATGGCAGAGATTGGTGCATGTCTATAAATCTAGCTGCTGGAGCTTGCAGACCTTAGCCAACATTTAATTGTTGCAGTTGCTCTAGAGTAAGTCTTTATGTGTATAAATCTTTTCTGCTTCAATCCCAGGGTGAGTTTTGATGAGGGAAGATCCTGGAGTAAATACAGCTTCACATCAACACCACTTTTTGTGGATGGATCCCTTGTTGACCCTGGCATTGAGACCCAGATAATGACGTAAGTATAGAGCTCTTAACTTCTTTAAAATGTGATGGCAGGATGTGTGGACAGTGAGCCTCATGGTGTGCAGTGCAGCATTGTGTAGTGTTGCATGAAAGCCTTGTACTGTTCTGTGGATTTTTCCAATGGTCACAGACCCACGTGGAGTGTCTATGCATCATGTGGCAAACAGATGATGGAGACAAACTCTTCCCACTTGTGGTCTGGGCTGTAACAAGGAGAGATGGTCGCAAGCTGTAGCTTGGGAGTTCAGCTAGGACATTAGGTAAATCTGCTTCTCTGAGGAATGGTGTAGCCTTGCTTAGATTAGAGAGAAGTTGTGGTATCATCACCCCTGGAAGTTTTCTAGCCTTGGTAGATGGTGCCACATCTGCCCTGATCTATAGTTGGCAACAGTCTGTCTTGGAGTAAGAACTTGGACTAGTGACACCAGAGGTCCCATCTCATAAATACTGATGAGATTGTGTTCCTGAATCTGACGGCTTAAGGACTGCAGTGTTTTTCAGAGATGAGAGATCTGTATGGTTGTACGTAATGTCAGTTCTGTGCTTGCTCCAGTCGTGCAGCTTGACTGTCTTTTGAGATTGCTGTTGGGGTGTGAATATCCCCAAACCTTGTTGCTTGCTATTTGCAAGCTAAAGGTGTCCTTGGTGTGCATATACAGAGCTGAGCTCAGAATAACTTCTTGGTCTGGGGTGTAGTATGCTATGATTCACACATACCATGGAAGGAAGAGCATGGCCTGGGACTGAAGGTGTATGGATGTTCCTCCTCTCAAGAGTGCTAAAGTGCTGAGTAAAGCTGTTGGAATTGGTGGAGTGATGTTGGCCCAAGAAAAGCACAGGATCTGGGTTTAACAGCTGAAGGATAGTGGGAACATTTCCAGTTCAAAGGCATCTTCAAAGAGTCATCTGTCCTCTTGCACAAAGCAGATCAGAGCACTCCGCTCTGGGTTTCTGAATGAGGGCTTGATGCACTGCCTTCATTGCTTTCAGAGATGCCTTCTTATCTGTATTTTCTCTGAGCTGGCTGGAACAGCTTTCTGAAAAGGATCGTAAAGAAAGGTGGCTAAGATACTTTGGACTGAGGGATGTCTGTGTGTCATATTTTCAGTGTCATGAAGGAGTACCTTCAGTTAATCACATCCAACACCATTGCAGCATTCCAACTCAGGGACAGAAGATATACTATAAATTTCACCTTGCAGTTGGTTTGCTTTTCCTGCTTTCTGCACCTGAACTTCCTGCAGATTTTCACTGCACGAAAAGATCTAGGCACAGTGTATTTTCTTCTAGGCTTCGGTCCATTTGCCTACTCATGTGGCAGAAATGTGTGGGTGGATCTCATTGCTGGTGTCAGAGGTAGTGACAGACTGAGAGCAGACTGGGTATGTTTGTCATCAGTTTCTGAGGAAGTTTGGATCAGATAAGAGTTTTATGTCTTGGGCACTTCTGCTAGTGATTTGAACTTATTCCAGCTGGGTTGTGTGATTTGTGTTGGTATGACTTTCAAAAACCAGATCTACATCAGCCTTACGCAAACAGAAGTGACCATGTGGTGAGGAGCAGTCTGTATTTGCAGTCAAGCTCACCTTAGCTGCAAGAAAGGGGCTGGGGGAAAATCCTCTTCTGGCAAAGGGTCATTTGAAATGGCTTCTTTGCCACCTATGCCATGACAGAAGAAGCGTGTTGACGTTTGTAATGGTTTAACCCCAGCAGGCAGCTAAGCATCACATGTCTACTCAGTTGCTCTTCCCCCTCCAGTGGGATAGGGAGAATTGGAAGAAACAGGTACAACCTTGTGGGTTGTGATAAGAACAGTTTACTAGCACAACACAAGAAGAGAAGTAGTAATAATAACAATAAAAGCTAATAAAAGAAATGTAAAGCGAGTGGTACACAATGCAATTGCTCACCACCTGGAACCTGATGTCCAGCCTATTCCAGAGCCTCAATCCCTTCTTCACTTGGCCAGCTCCCCCAGTTACATACTGAGCATGATCTCGTATGGTATCAAATATCCCCTTGGCTAGTTCAGGTCAGCTGTCCTGACTATGTCCCCTCTCAGCTTCCTTTGAAAATGAACTCTATTCCAGCCAAACCCAGGACAGTGCTGTAGTCTTGGGAGGATCTGGACAGTGTAGCCAACTCCTGTACAGCCCATCCATATCTCCTGCCCTAGGAAAGCCAGGGTAAGTAACTATGGTTATCCTTCATGCCTCTAAAGCATAGGAGCAACACTCTTTTAAGTTTATTCCTCAAACAGTTCTGGGGCAGGATGAGGCAGCTTCTGTGTCTACACCACAGACATTGTTGAGGTTTCATCAGAGTAGAGGTGGTATCAGTTCTGGTAGGGTTGCTCATTTTTCTGTTACTTCAAAACCATGCCTTGGATTTGGCTCTTTTCTTCATAAAAGTGGAGTACTTGTTTGTGTAGAGGAATATACCTGTGCATCTGCTGCCTTGCTGTCTGCAAATGTTGCCCCTGTTTTTTGCAAAAAGCAGAACACAACAGCCTATGATATACCTGTGAGCCTTTTCACAACACTGCTGTGAGCATCTTGTTGGGGAAATATAAGCCAATCCCTAGCTAAAGATTAGAGCCTGCATTTTGTTCACTCTCCGTGTTTTTCTCCAAATGCAGCAATAATGTGTTACTTTCTGTGTTGGCTAAAGTGGTGGTTTTCTGTGAAATTCTTTGTGCAATGAGCAGTGTGTACCACGTTCCAACTGTGCACATGCAGACACACACATGCGTGCGGAGAGAGATCTGAGCTCAAATGATTCTGCACATCAGCACCTTCATTGAAATAAATGGAGCTAATCAGTTTCAACTAGCTGTGGATTTAGCCCATTTACTTTATAAATCAATGCAGTTTTCCTTTGAGATGAAAGATGCATTTTAAATCTAAGGTTATTGTTACTTATCTCTTTAGTCTTCTGATGGAGAATGTGGGACGTTATCTTGCTGCATATTATGTATCAGCTTTGTTGAGAGATGACTTTTTTTTTTGTTTTGAAATCTTTGTAGACATATTATTATTATTGCTATTGTTACTGTTATTGTTTTTATTATTACTGTCATCATTAACAATTTTTAAAACTATTTTCAATAGTCTGTAACAGCCACACAAAGCAATCGCACATGATACTTGCCATAAATGTTTAGGGAAATTCTTATCCATGACATTAAAGGAACCAAGGAGGAAAGATTCCATTTATAAAGCCCATATGCAAACCATTTCTATGCAGATCACTTAGATATTTCTCACAATGAGAATTTTAGGGAATTCATCTATAAGGGCAGTGTAGGACCATGCCGAGCTTCTGGAAGTTTTGGCTGAGAAGAAATCAATGCCTTTATTGAGACTGGCCATCCTCTGAACCAAGGTAATACCTACTGGTTGGAGGTACGTGGAATTTGTATTTGTGGGTAGAAATCCCAATAATTTCAGGAAGCTGATGAGGGTGAAAGGATTGATTTCCCCGGTTGATGCACAGAAATTTTAAATCTTATTAGCCGTACTTGTATTCTTTTCTTAGCTTCACTTGCATAGTTTAGTCACTTGTTGGGTAGAATTGATAATGAAATGTTTTGAAGCCTGCGACTTCTTGCCTGGCAAAGATGAGACAGGCCTCGAAATGGTTCATTAAGCCAGAGCACCCTGATAACAAGGACTCAAGGCATCAAGAAAAGCAGAAAGGATGACACGTGTGTCAAGATAAGCACCTGAAAAATAATTTAAACTGATCTTCTTGGAGCCTTCCAGGGCGGAAGAATGGATGAGCTCACCCCATGCCCATATATGGCAAAGGAAGCCCAGAGTTCAACTAGCGAACAGAGGAAGACTATGAATGACCACCACAGGGGGAAAAGACCCTAACCCTAATTTTATTGTGCATGATTGGACTATGTAAATGAATTTCAAGAACTCATTAGAGTAAGACTGCCCTTTCCAGGAAATTTGAGGAATATATATGTTTTTCGTGTATATTAGATGGTGTGTTTTGCTAATTTGTTGGAGCATTTACAGAGGACAATCCCCAGTGCTGCCCCAGCGCTGCAGTAAAGAATGCCTGCTTAATAACAGCTCTGTTGTTATTGGGTATTTATCTCAGAATAATATTTATCTCAGCCTCCCACCTCATTGAGGAGCACTAGAAAGCAAGGGGGTTTGGAAGCTCCAAATTTTATTTCAAGAGGAGCACAATGGTTTGGGATTAGCATTCCTCAGTTGATGATGGGATCAGTGGGAGCTCTTAGAGTAGAAGGAGGGCTGAGGCAGACAGACCAAGACTCTGCTCATATTTATGTACTGCTGAAGTGGGTAGGTTAGTGGCTTTCAAAGATTTGTCTTTCATACTGGAAAATGCAAATATTTTATCTAGTGGTCTTGATAAATTCCTGCTAGAGAAAATTTCTTCCACTGATTTCTATCAAAGTGGTCTGTGTTCAAATACTTCCAAAAAGTAATATTCTGAGCCATTACACTCCAACTATTATTAACGTATTGCATTATTAACAGTATTATTATAATACTATCTTATTAAAATCAGTATATCAGTAGAATGACTATTGTTCCCAACCTTCATTTTGTGGCACATCCTGTGAGGGGCTCTCTGGGCTGTAAGGAAGCAGCAACAGTTTTAGCACAGAATTTCATATCGCTTCACGGCTGTTATGTGAGCAGTTGCAGTATCTGTCTGTATTGTATGAGCACCCTAGGCTTCTGGGATCTTCTGTGCTTTGTGCTGTATATACCTGTAAGATAGTCCTAAAGAACTTACCAGTATGGTAAAATCCATAGATTTGCATATAGGGGTATTACACTGATTTTGGAGCTCCTTTTAGCGGGGAATTGGACAAGACGTCTTGCAGATGTCCATTCCAACCTAAATTACTCATATTATTTTGTTATTTCATATAGCTATAAGGGTACAAGAATGAATTATTTGCTTACAAGCATACCCCAGTGGGCTCTGCTAAGAATGTAGTTTTGTGACACACAGGGAAGTACCACCAGGCTGTGAGTTAATCTAACTTGGAGCTGCTGCCTAACCAAGATGAATCCACCCTCCCTTCCTCCATTCCCAGCTGACCATCCAGTTGTGTCATTTCTTCCACTGTTATTTTGACACTCATCTCAGCTGACAAGATGGTCAGTTCAGCTCCCGTAGTGTCACAGCACTTCAACAGATGTATATCAAAGCACACTGCAGTGTTTGGTGCAGGTATGAGGAAAGCAGCTGTAGAAATTAAAGGAGCCATTAGGAAAGTAACTCAGTTGCATAAAGGTGATGGTTTAGGCATGTTTTTAGGTGACCCAGTAAGCGCCTAGAAAGCACTCATCGTTTTGAAATCTGCAATTTTCGAACTGCTGTCCTGTGGTCCTCACAGGTGACTAGTATATCTTTTAAGGATTTCACACTCTAACAGGACACATCTAATATTTCTGTGTTGACAAGCCATAGGCACAGCATGTTACTTGCATGAGGTTGTCCACCAGAGGAAGGGAATCAGGTTGTATTTCCCTTCTAGTCAATTGTGAGCCAACAGAAGCAGTGTTTGCTCAAGAGAGCTGCCAGTATACCATTCAGAGCAGAGTAAAGATGTTTTCATGGGTCTGGAGAAGAGCTTTATGTTGTTTCAGTTCTGACTCATTATTATTACCCCTGCCACTTCATTTCCTGTGCTAAGCATCTCTCCAAACCTACATAAAGAGAAATAACCTTTTTGCTTCACAGCCCTGCAGAGCTTTGCTATCATTTCAGTAGGCTCATTATAGGTGTGTGTGTGCAGACACTCATTTATAGATGCGGTCCATTAAGTTTGTCTATGCTGATAAATTTATACTTAACTAGACACACCCACATGTGTGTATATAAATACATATGTTTCTATGTATGTTTAATGATCCATATATATCCGTCTATGCATCATTGAGCATTAAGGTTTTCAGCGAGAGGATGTAATAATATAAGCTGCTCTGCCAGCATTGCTGTGACTGCTGTCCTTGGCTACGTGTATGTTAGAAAACATTCCTAGTTGATAATGAATGAGTTATGAGCCCTGGCCCTTTCTAACACCTTCTTGTTTACATGGCCATGCAGCTTTACCAGAGATGAAGTGAGAGCATTTTTTTTCCAAGAGACCCATAAAATTACTGGCAATCCATCACTGGGTGGCAGAACAGTGGGGCAGAGCGAATCAGTAATTGATAAATGTTGGAAAAGGTGAGATGGATGCCAAGAAAGGTTTGAGGTGGGAAAGAGAGCATTAAGAGCACAGACCGGAGGTCCCCCTAGCTCAGTTCCACTCCCTAACAGTGGTAAGTAGAGGATGCTAAAAGTATATATTAATTTAAAAAATTATGTTTCCTTGTACATTTTTCTCATTTACAGACTTGAAAATAAGGGACTTTCTTAGCCAAACATGGTATTCTTTATATTTCTAAGACATTAATGTGGTTTTACTTCTATTTTTTGAGTTTTTTCTTCCCTAAATCCCTCTAAAAATTTATCAGTCACATTATTGGGTGGCCAGGAGTTCCACCAGTTAACACTTATTCTGAAGAACTGATTGACCTGTGGAAGACAACAGCAAAGTGTGTAGAGGTATGAAGGTAACGTGGAGAGGTTCTGATTAGCACTCAGCAGAGATTCAGCAAAAGAGAGGGGCAACAGCTCCCAGGTCCAAGCTCCCACCAAGTTCAAAATTACATGGGAGCCAAGAGTCATTTTCCTGTCACTTTCTGATAAGGTGATTATCATCTTTCATCTTTAAGAAGGCAACATTCAATGCCTTTTGCTCATGTCTTCCTGTCACATTTAGAAGCTGATAGAGGAAGGAAAATTACAAGCTGACACAATGTCCTTGAGTGATTCTCTCCCTTTGCTTATCATAGAATCATAGAATGGTTTGGGCTGGAAGGGACCTCTAAACGTCATCTAGTCCAAGCCCCCTGCAGTGAGCAAGGACATCCTCAACTAGATCAGGTTACTTAGAGTCTCGTCAAGCCTCACCTTGAATATCTCCAGGGATGGGGCCTCAACTACATCCCTAAGCAACCTGTTCCAGTGTTCTACCACACTCGTGGTAAAGAACTTGTTTCTAACATCCAATCTAAATCTACTCCTCTCTAGTTTCTAGGTCGTAGAAAAGATTGACTTTGCTGGGCTGTGATCAGAGGAGTTGGCCATCTCCCTGCTGGGCCAGCCTTTGCAATTCATAGCTGGCACCTCTGCTAGCAACCTCAACAAACAAAAGAAGAGCTGAGTGGGTGGCAGAAATACCAAGAGATTGTTTTTTCTAGACAGAATTGAGGTTCTTGCCCAAAATCCATAAAGAAAAGACACAGGATTCCCTAATTCTTGTGGCCCAACAGAGGCCTTCAAACTTTCCTGCCATCAGTCTGGTCTCTTTTCACTTCACTTTTCTTGAGAAAAAGACAAAGCAGCTGTCTGGGGAAAAAAGACAACTTTTCTGCTGCAACTTCTGCTGCTGGGCTCAACAGAGGATGTGGTGAAGAGTGAATCTGGAGGAAAGATTTCACAAGAGGTCTGTATAAAGCTAAATTCAACTTGCAGTTTCCAGTGCAGAAAACAGAAGGGATCATGTACAGGGGCTGTTTTGGTGAAAGATTCTGAACTCTGTCCTTATTTATCTTCACTTCTTCTGGGAACTGGGGCTACCAAAACTATGGGGATTTTGAAAAGATGGGAGAGCAGATTTCAAAACTTGGTTTATCCAAGTTGCGTAGGTACCATTAGATGCATAGAAAGAACTGGTAGGTTTTAATTATATATGTTTTTATCTCACATTTGAGTTTTCTTTTTATGTTTATTGTAATATCTGTTTATGGTGTGACCAGCTTTACTATTGGCTATGGACTTTTCTGCAAGGCTCCAATATGTCCTTGTGAGTTAATTGCACTGTTCTCCCTCGTGGATCTATGCAAACTGCAGTGCGTAAACCTACATAAGAACTTTTCGGAATAGGATCCATGAAATTAAAATGAATTTGTGGAAATAATGACTGAAGACAGAAAAGTAAAATTAGACCTTGATCTTAGAATAAAAATTACAAATATAATTAATAAGTTAAGGAACCAAAATGATTGAGAGGATATTGGAATTTGCTATAGCGAGCTGCATTCCTGTACCATCTGATCTAATTTCAAAACCTTCTGGAAGTAATGGATAACTGGAACTTTGCAAGAAAATGATCAATCTGATAATGCCATCAAGTGTCTTTACAATGGACAAGAAAATATTTGTTATAGGAATTACCATTTTATCCCAGCAGATGATCTGTTTATAGCCTGGAGTAAGACAGTTGATTACCCATGTCACTATCTTAGTTTGCAATACTTAAAAACTTTATTAATGATCACAGATTAATCAGTGTCACTCTCCTCCCTTCTCCTTCCCTGCCAGAGGAGCAGTCTGTTAGCCTTTGGATTGCTGCATGAATTCACCTCACCAGCCCACAGAGGCACAGTATTGATTGTGCTGCTGATACTTGCAGTATAAGCTGAGGTCTTGCTGTGGCACCTGAACTGACAAATCAAGTGATGAGAACCGTCTGCTTAGAATAATCTTTTTCAGATAACATCATGTCATTTATTGGGCCTTAGGAGGAGGATGTCTTGTGACCTGAGATCAGTTCCCAGCAGTTGTGCTGTGTATTCAGAAGATTCTTGGCAGAAGCCATAACACATGGAGAAAGCACTGGGGGCTGTGGCATGATTTTTCTATCTTAGGCTTTCTGGGGCAAACATTCTCACTGGAGTCAAGTGATGTTTATGGACAGCAGATAAAATATTATATTAAAGAAATCAACATTGCTAGTTGTATTCCGCAGGTAGGGAAATTGAGGCAGAACAAGAGACATGCCTGTGGTTGGTCACTCAGTGGACTGTCTTTAGGAGAGCTTGGCATTAAATCAGGTCTGAGTCACAGATGAATATTCCACTATGCAGACTTTTCCCATTCCTTAGGGAAATTAAGATGCTGTAATGCTCAGACAAGGTGGATGGAGATGTAAGCATGTGCAAGGAGGAGAACTAGAAAAAGACATGCTGACTGGAGGCTTTTATTCACTGAAGCAAATAACAACTCTTACAGAAGGAGCCAGAATGAGCAGCAGGCTTATATGTGATTTCTTTTCCATAAGTAAAAGGGCGTGGTTTGCCTGATGACCAAGTCATGGGACTTAGAAACCATACGACCTCAGCAACTTTTCAGGTCAGTCTGGCCCTCATCCTTCTCATGTCAGAGGGTGGTACAGCACACTACCTTTTCTGTGAGCTGGGAAAGCTCAGCACTGGGTTGGCTGCAAAGTTCACTCTAACATTTTTCATCATTGAGTTGCAGCGAGTGGTGGAAAGTAGCTCTCCAGAGGAGCCAGACTATAGTTTGAGGCATCTTACATGGTTCGGGTAGTGCTATAAGCCTTTATTCCTAAGGAAATCTTATCCTTGTGTGATCATTGTACATGGTTTCCTTGTTTCATAATCCCTTTTCACCCAAACTTGTGAAAATTCCCCCAATATAACTGGTCAGCCACCTTGCCATGCTGCCAGGTACAGATCTCACCCTCTCTTCTGAGCCGCCTTCTCTCTGATATCCTGGTGCAGGCAAAGCTTGTCACTCTGCTCCACCACAGACTGTCCTCATCACGTGTTTGGATCTTCCATGTTCTGAGCAATGGTTTCCACATTTGTGTTGGGCATCTCTGGTTGGAAATTTGCCGATTCATGAGGTGAAAGATTGAAATGACTGCACATGATGTTAGACATTAGGAAGAATTTCTTCACCATGAGGGTGGTGAGACACTGGAACAGGTTGCCCAGAGAGGTGGTGGAAG
>JAAGNO010028136.1:31587-44297 GCA_033439905.1 Ceryle rudis | reverse complement strand
GCTGGGACCAGGCTGAGCAGGGCTGGTTCCTGCTAGCACTGGGGAAGAACAGGTCGGTGTTGCAGCGTGTCACCCAGCTGTGGCTGCTGCACTGGGGATGTCCTGTACAGGCCTGTCCTGTGCCTGGGCACAGGGCAGGGCACTGGGGTGCTCAGGAGACCCTGCTCCTGCCCAGTGTGGACCCTGACATGGAGCCATGACAGCCCCCGTTAGCTGTGGTGCCAGGCTGAAAGGGACAGCAGCACCACTCGCATGTCTGTAGCCCTGGCACCGGGTTGATGGGGAGTCCCTTTACCCTGTGCAGCTCTGGACAGGGGATTTTGGCCTGTCTGGCTGCAGGCTGGGCAGGGCAGGCTGACTCCATCCCAGTTCTTAATGATGCTGCCTGACATTAATGAGGGCGTTGCTGATGCCTTTGCAGGTCCCCTTGCCTGCAGCACTTGTCACCATGGTGGAGCTCAGCACCAAGGTCAGCAGGACGCTCAACAAGACCACGCCAGGCATCCAGATATGGCGAATTGAGGTGTGGACGGGGGCACAGCTTGGGCACCCATAACCTGGGCTGTTTATGGGGGTGGCAGGAGGGAAGATCCCTCCCTTTGTGCCCTCAGTGCCTGGGTTGGGGGGGTCTCAGTGTGCTAGGGCCACAGGGCTGGGCTGGGGGGTCCCCACCAGGGCTGATGTCTCCCTTCTTTCTGCAGAAAATGGAGATGGTGCTGGTGCCCAACAAAAGCTATGGCAACTTCTACGAGGGAGATTGCTACATCCTGCTGTCGGTAGGGTGGCCTGAGTGCCATCAGAGGACCGAGGATGGGCTCTGCTCTGGGGGAGGCTGGGGTGCAGGGAGGGGTGTCCCTGGCCAGCATGGCCTGGGGATGTGGGGGCTCTTCTAGCAGAGACCGGTGTCCTGCAGACACGCAAGGCTGGAAGTGGCTTCAGCTATGACATCCACTACTGGCTGGGCAAGGAGTCAAGCCAGGATGAGCAGGGAGCAGCTGCCATCTACACCACGCAGATGGATGACTACCTGGGTATGGTGGCCGTGCAGCACCGCGAGTTCCAGGGCCATGAGAGCGAGACCTTCCGTGCCTACTTCAAGCAGGGACTCATGTATGTCAGTCACTCCAGGGACCTGCTCCCACAGTGGGTGAAGGTGGGGAGGGGTCCTCTGCATGCCCCCCATGGGAATATCTCCAGTGCAAATGAGGACAGCCCCATCCCAGTAGGGTGGGGGAGGCAGGAGGAGGATCTGGAGCTGGTCTCTCTCCATCCATCACACATGTGGGTGGGTCCCCAAACACCTCCTTGCGCACAGAGGTGAGAAGTGGACTCCACTGGAGCAAGCTGGGGGGGGGGGCCAGGGCTGACACCATGTCTATCTCCCAAGCTATAAGAAGGGTGGGGTGGCCTCAGGCATGAAGCACGTGGAGACGAACACCTACAAAGTCCAGCGCCTGCTGCATGTGAAGGGCAAGAAGAATGTGGTAGCAACAGAGGTGAGTTATGGGATGTAGAGGGTCCACAGACACCAACCTCTATGCAGAGATGCTGGTTGAGGTCAGGATCAGGCCAGACCCCACCAGACACAGCTACCCTCAAGCAGAGGACAGAGTGGGTGTTGGGTCACACCACCTTGCCTCAGGAGCAACCTCACCCTAAAAAGGCCCTCTTGGGGTAGGGAAGAGGAATATAGGCTGGAGGCATCAGCGCTGAGGCAGGGCAGGTGGGGGTTGCAGAGGCAGGAGGACTCAGGCTGTTTGACCCCCTCCCCTCATCCCATCCTGCTGCAGGTGGAGATGAGCTGGAAAAGCTTCAATCAGGGGGATGTGTTCCTGCTGGACCTGGGCCAGCTCATCATCCAGTGGAATGGCCCTGAGAGCAACCGAAACGAGAGGCTGAAGGTGTGGCCAGGGGTCCCAGGGTTCTGCCCTGGAGGAAGGGGGTGACCAGCCATCCCCTCCCGGATCTGAACTGACTCCTTCTCTCCTGGGGTGCAGTCAATGACCCTGGCCAAGGACATCCGGGACCGGGAGCGTGGGGGCCGTGCCAAGGTGGGCGTAGTGGATGGTGAGGATGAGGGCGCCTCGCCAGGGCTCATGCAGGTCCTCATACATGTTCTGGGTGAGAAGAAGGACATCAAGGCAGCCACCTCTGATGACAAAGTGGACCAGAAGCTCAATTCCGCCCTCAAGCTCTACCAGTGAGTTTCTGTGAGTGGGTTGCCCACAGAGGCATCTCCCACCTGCCAGAGGGACCCAGAACCCATTTCTGCTATGTCCCACACTTCCTATCCCCACAGACAACCACCAAGAGGGGTCAAGGCCACCACGGGGGTGGGGACAGGTTTTTCAGGTGTTGCTGGAGCAAGGGGAGTCCCTGTTCCCAACAGGGCTGGTACCCAATGGGAAGATGCTCATGAAGAAATGACCTTTAGTATATGGTGGAAATGTGTCTGGGTGGCCCCATCACATCTGATGTCTCTTTGTCCCTCCTCATGGCCATGAGTGGGTCACATGTCAGGGCAAGCTGCAATCCAAGTTGCCACCATGGCAGGGCAAGAGGATTCCTAGGTTCCACCTCTGCCATGATCAGGGTGGGGAAGAGACATTCCCACCCAACCCTGCCACCACAAGGTGGGACTGGGGAGGAGGTTTCCCAGCCCCATTTCTAACCCCTTCTCTTTTTTGTTGCCAGCATCTCCAGTGCCAGCGAGAACCTGATCATACAAGAGGTAGCAATTCGCCCCCTGACTCAAGACATGCTCCTGCATGAGGTGTGTCACCCTTGGGATGCTTAGGGGTGCCCAATTTCCTTGGCAGCTTTAACCTTTCAAAACTTGACTTGGTGAACCCACCAAACTGGGTTATGAAAGGTTAAAGCTGCCCAAAGTCCTAATTTTGTCGGTTGTCCCCCTCTCCAAGGACTGCTACATCCTTGATCAAGGAGGTCACAAGATCTTTGTGTGGAAGGGCAAGAATGCCAGCAAGGAGGAGAAGCAGCATGCAATGAGCAGGGCGCTGGTGGGTGCTGGGTTAGGGGTCAGTTATGGGACATCCTGGCTGCTCCCTGGGGTGCCAGGCACCCTGTGCCCACACTCTGGGTCCAAATCCTCCCAGGGCTTCATCAAAGCCAAGAACTACCCAGTCAGCACCAGCGTGGAGACAGAGAATGATGGATCTGAGTCGAGTGTCTTCAGGCAGCTCTTCCAAAAATGGACTGTCCCCAGCCAGACCAGTGGGTTAGGCAAGACCCACACTGTGGGCAAAGTGGGTGAGTGTCCCTTTCCATGGGGGGGACTTTCCATGCTGCAGGACTCCTTGGATTGGGATGGGAGGTCTGTGAGAACCCCATGGCTAATGGGATGTGGCTGAGCCCTCTGCCTTTCCCTGCAGCCAAGGTGGAGCAGGTGAAGTTCGATGCCACCACCTTGCATGCCAAGCCCCAGATGGCTGCCCAGCAGAAGATGGTCGATGATGGCTCTGGGGAGGTGGAGGTAGGGTGGTGAGAGCAAAATGTGGTATTCTCTCAGGGCCCCCCAGGCTGCAGCAGGGGAAGCAATGGTGTCCAGGGGCTGCAGGGCAGGGGGATGCACCAACACAAGCAGCAGCATGTCCTGGTCCCTATCCCCCCAGGTCTGGCG
Organism: Ceryle rudis; assembly: GCA_033439905.1. NCBI lineage: Eukaryota > Metazoa > Chordata > Aves > Coraciiformes > Cerylidae > Ceryle > Ceryle rudis. The sequence continues at coordinate 40,657 of JAAGNO010028136.1, read as the reverse complement.
TGTGGAGAACAGGGAGCTGGTGCCTGTGGAGAAGAGGTGGCTGGGTCATTTCTATGGTGGGGACTGCTATCTGGTGCTCTACACCTATTTCGTGGGGCCCAAGGTGAACCGCATCATCTACCTCTGGCAGGTGAGACCCCCATGGGTGGGGGACAGGGACACCTACCCCGACTAGGGGTGCTCTACCCCTCTGCATGACCCCATGGGAACAGTATGAGGGTTCCATCTTCCCAAGAGGGAGATGGGGCCTATGGTGTGTGCTGAGCCCCACTCCGCCCTGCTCAGGGCCGCCAAGCCAGTGCAGACGAGCTGGCCGCCTCTGCCTACCAAGCTGTCATCCTGGACCAGAAGTACAACAACGAGCCCGTGCAGGTCCGCGTCACCATGGGCAAGGAGCCGGCCCACCTGATGGCCATCTTCAGGGGCATGATGGTGGTCTATGCGGTGAGTGCAGGCTGCTGGAGGATGGGGAATGGGCAGGTGGGTGAGTCTGCAGCACTGGTGGTGACCTCCTGTCCCCATCCCCCCAGGGTGGCACATCACGGGCAGGTGGTGAGGAGCCCGCATCCTCCACCCGCCTATTCCATGTGCATGGCACCAATGAGTACAACACCAAGGCGTTTGAAGTGCCTGTCCGTGCCTCCTCCCTCAACTCCAACGATGTCTTCGTGCTCAAGACCCCCAGCTGCTGCTACCTGTGGTATGGGAAGGTGGGTACTGCTCAGCACTAGGGGGGTTGCTGCCACCCCCAAGAGAAATGTCCTGTTCCTTTTCCTCCTGGCCAGGGCCAGTGATGGAGCAGCTGTGCTTGTCTGGCAGGGCTGCAGTGGTGATGAGCGTGAGATGGGCAAGACAGTGGCCAACATCATCTCCAAGACAGAGAAGCCAGTAGTTGCAGAGGGACAGGAGCCACCTGAGTTCTGGCTGGCCCTCGGGGGCAAATCTCAGTATGCCAACAGCAAGAGGTACCAGCCCTAAACCAAAAGGTCCCTTGTCCCTACCTACTCTTGAGGGTAAGATGGGCCACCATTCCATGAGGGTGGTGAGCTCTGTTCCCACCACCACTGCTGCATTGCCCCCTGCCAGGCTGCAGGAGGAGAACCCCTCTGTGTCCCCCCGACTCTTTGAGTGCTCCAACAAGACAGGCACCTTCTTGGCCACAGAGATTGTAGACTTCACCCAGGATGACTTGGAGGAGGATGACGTTTACCTGCTGGACACCTGGGACCAGGTGAAGTGGGGGATGATGGGGTAGGGAGACATCTTTGATCCTGCAAAGCTAATGCCTCCAGGGAGGGGTGGAGGACTTGCAGCAGCCAGAGGTGGTGAGATGGGAAACCCCCATGTCCCTGGCCCCATGATGTTTTTTTCCAGACCTATTGCTTCGGGGATGGCTGAGGTTGAAATCCCAGTGCCCTTCCCTGTGGACAGACTCTGTGTGCCCCCAGCCACGGGTTGGGCACAGCCTTTGAGAGCCCTGTGTCACCCCATCGGTGGACACAACAATCTTGTTGCAGATTTTCTTCTGGATTGGGAAAGGTGCCAACGAGTCAGAGAAGGAGGCGGCGGCAGTGATGGCACAGGAGTACCTGCGGAGCCACCCCAGTGGGCGTGACCTCGACACCCCCATCATCGTGGTGAAGCAGGGCTATGAGCCCCCAACCTTCACTGGCTGGTTCCTGGCCTGGGACCCTCTAAACTGGGCTGTGAGTCATGGATCAGGCTGGGAAGACCGGGGGGGGCCCTTTGCAAAGGGGATATGGAACTGTCCCCAGCCAGCACCTCAGGGGTGCAGGCAGAAGTTTGCCTCATCCCTGCCCTTACCAAGGGTCTGAGTGCTCTTTTACCCTGCCCAGGACAAGAAATCCTACGAGATGCTGAGAGCTGAGCTGGGGGATGAGAGCAGCCTTGGGCAGCTCACCTCAGTAAGTGGCATGGGGAGAAGGGGTGGCTGGGGCAGGAGGCAGCACAGAATGCTCCTCCATCCCCTTGGCAGGTGGCAGAAAGAGCTGCAAGGACATGTCCTCTGGTGAGGGGATACCTGCAGCCAGCCTGGTGCCTCTATCCCTGGGTCAGCCCCTAATGTGACACTGTCCCCCCCCATCCAGGCATTCACATCCACACAAGAGTTCTTCACCGCCTCCACACCCCTCCTCCCTAACAAACTGGAGATTTTCCCCATGGACGTGCTTGTGAACACCTCAGCCGAGGACCTGCCACGGGGTGTGGATCCCTGCAGGAAGGAGGTGAGATGAGGCCAGGGGGCTGCTGTGAGGGACCAGGGGAAGCCTGCCCTGCTTTGGCTCAGCCTCTTCTCTCCTCCCCCAGTATCACCTCTCCGACCAGGACTTTGAGGCTGTCTTTGGAATGAACCGCTCTGCCTTCAGTAGCCTGCCGGTGTGGAAGCAACAGAAACTCAAGAAGGACAAAGGACTCTTCTAGGACAGGAGCCTGCGACCAGGGGCAAGCCCGAGCTCATTATTTTTATTAAATAAAATATATTTGTGCTTCCACCCAGGGCTCAGCCCAGGTGTGAGGCTTATTTAGCAAAGTGATGACATGCAGCAGGTGGACACACATCCTGACTGGGCACCAAGGCCACACAGGGAAGAACCCTCAACTCCTTCCCCTCCAGGTCCTTCACTCCCAGGGTAGTCAGGGGTGATGCAGAAGCTGCCCACCCCCTGGGGCACCCCTAAGGAGCCAGGACTCCCTCCTCCCACCCCATCAGCAGCAGCTTGGGACTAAAGGTCTGGTATACAGCTGGAGCCACTCCCTCCCTTATCAAAGGAGCCTCAGTAAACACCTCCAGTACCAAAGGTAAAACAAGCCCCAGGCTGAGGGGGTGGCAGGTGAGGGGGAACAGACATTCTTGCACCAGAAGCGGAGGAGGGCAACCCCCTTTTCCTAGTGAGCTGTTGGGGACCCAAAGAGGGGCTGATGGGGTCCCCTATAGAGGGATGTTTCTGGCAGGAAGGCCATGATTTGGATGTGCCAGGAGGCACTGAACACACACACATCCCCCCACCCTACCCTGTTCTGGGCAACTGAGCAAAGTCCCAACAGCAGCAAACACGAGGCGGATGTGCGGTGCCCATCAACTGCGGCGTTCAACAGACAGCGCCAAAATACAACCCCAGACCAAGAGAGGGTTAATAAAGAGGTTTTAATTTCACAAAAATCTATCTACACATCATTTAAAAACAGGCGGGGGGGAACCCAAGAGCAAAAACCATAAAGAATAGAGAGGAACAGGTCTGCTAAAACACAGAGAAAAGTGCTGCTCCACATCAACAGTGTAAAGAACCAGAAAGTTGGGGTGCAGGCAGAAACCAGCAGTGGCCACCCCATGGCAGGCAGCCTGGTAGCAGAACTACAGGACAGCGGTTGCCAGGGGGCCCGCACCCCTTCTTCTCTCTTTGGCAGGCAATCACAAGGATAATTAGCTCCACTAAAAAGAAAACAAAGCAGATGGGTTATTCCCAGCCCTCGGCCCCACCCCCCCAAAGCACAGCGATCCCCACATGCCCACACCGGGGTGAACCAGAGGGGGAAGTGCTGGGCCGGCCATCAGCCCTTCCTCGGGGTGCGGGACAGGAAGGAAGGTGGATGGGTGATGGTTATCTGTGCTGCACCAAGCAGGAGGTGGATGGCAACGCCGTGGCCGCAGGTGTCAGAGTCCCACTCCTCCTCCCGCTCAGCTCCTCGCATTGATCTCAGGCTGCTGCTCCGGCCAGGGAACCAGTCCTTGCTTTGCAGAGGCCCTCGGTGCAGCCCCACTGGATGGGGCCCGCCAGGGACCCCACGAACGCAAGCTCCAGTTCTTTGACATGAGCGGCTTTGCACCTCTCCGGGGAGGGCAGTAAATCGAGACCAAATTATTGTCATCAAACAATGAAGGGGCAAGCGGATCAGCAAGATGGGAGTTCCTCGAGTTGATGCGCTGAATCACACTTGGACTAAACTAGGCTGATCCAGGAGAGGGTCAAGGTTTAACCGCGTCACTCTGCTGCTGAGGAAGAGTCTGCACGTGTTGAGGAACCACAAGTGAACTTCTCCACCTACTCACACCTCAGGATGAATATCCCACCTGGAAGGGATGGCCTCACTGAACTTGCTGCTGTGACAGTGTGAGCGGTGGGGACGTTCTAGCTGGTGGGCAGCAGAGCCCTCGAGGAGCACACTCCCATCCACCTCCCTTCCTGCTGCCCTCAGACAGGGAGAAGCCAGCTTCTGCAAGGAAGGGGCTCCACAGACAGTCCTGCCAGGGTGAAGGTGAAACTGAGCTGCCATATGCCGAACAAAAAAGCTTAAATTAATTAATGCACGTCTGCAAATTCTTAATGGCTAGAATAATAAGCAAGAACTTTTCCTAAAACAAGGAATGCTGGTTTCAAGCATCAGCTTTTGCACTTTGATCCAAACAAAAACTGGTTTTAAACAAAAGTTATTGCACTGAAAAGACAGGCAGTGCTTGCTTTTATTATAAATTAACTGGAGTGCAGCGCTTTGCAAAAACAACTTTGCCACCCAAAAAAGCAGAGCTGACTTCTGATACTACAGGAATACCGGTTATTTACAGCACTGGCATGAGATGTGCTTGGGGAAAACAGATTTGCCCTCTGGACAGAGCAGCCCCTTCATCACATTCACTGGGGTGATTTGTTCAAAGGACAACTCCCCTGTCACTGCCTCTTCCCATCACCCAGAATTCTACCAAAATTAGTATCAACAATAGAAAAGTAAAATGCTTTGTAATAAATTAACATATACACCCCCTCAGGCTGCATCTTACGAGATAAATGCTCTATCATGTTTACAAACAAACGTTTCCTCCTAGCTTGGAAACCAGAAAGATGTCACCCTGACCAGCTCCACCAGGCTCACCCTACACATGGACTGGAAGGTCGCCTTTTCACCGTGCTGGGGTCCCCAAAGCGCTCGGTCTGGGGAGGACCCCTGCTGGCTGCTGCTCACTGCTGCACACCCAGGTGAGAGGAGGCCACTGAGGTAGCACCCCGCTGCCAGCCCGCTAGGTAAACCAGCGTGCATTGGCCCAGAAAGAGGTGCCTGCTGTCTCCTACACTGATGGTTTTGTCTGCTTTGCTTCAGCTGATTTATTCCTGAGAAACTCCTAATGATAGTTAAAAAAACCCTCCAGAAACTATCTTGACAGCAAAAAGGTGGGGTTTTTGGTTATGTTGTTTGCTTTTTTTTTTTTTTTTTAAAAAAAAAAAGAAAAAAAAGAAAAAAGTTTTTCACCCATAAAACCCAAGCGGCAAATACAGAACTAGAGGCCAAAAAAAGGGACAGAACGCCTCTTAACGGGAACAATTTCTCTGAAATGAGTAAATGCCAGCAGAAGGAAACATCTGCCCCTGCTAAATAAATGTGAATGTGTTGAAAAAAATGGAGTCACTAGGCCTTTGCCCCCTGCTGAAACAAGCTATTAAAAGAGGATCATGCCTCTAAACACAATAAAATGCAACACTTCTTCCTAACTGTGTTCTGTTAATGCTGAACATGGGCTTTTGGAAAGCTTTTAACTTGGTTTAGTTTCACAGTTTGAGTGCTTTGCACTCCTCAGAAAGAACAGAGGCAGAGCTGCAGTAAAGATCCTCTTACCTTGGGTACGTGAGAAGACCAAGGCAAGATGGTGGTTCAATCAAAGAGCAATTCAACGGCCAAACACCACCCTGCAGACACTTTTCTCACCATTCCCAATTCAAGATGGCCCAGGCCTGTGCAGGAAGGGTAACACCAGCACATGCCTTTCCTCCCAGAAGATGTGAAGTGGCTCTTGCTCACCTCCTGCTACTGCTCCCAGTCCGCTCCGGGTGTTCTGCCCGCAGAGCAGCCCTAAGCACTACAACTTCCATGTGAAGCGCTGCACGCCCAAAGAGAGACCTCTCCAAACGGTACTTAGGCAACAACCTTATGAAGTAAATGCAATCAAATAACAGAACTTGTAAAACAAAAGAAATCACAAATATAATCTCACATCTAAAGGAGGATGACAGTGAATGGTGCAAAACAAAACAAAACTCAAACCAACAGAGCTGCCACCAGGTATGCAATACATTCCACAGCACCGAGAGTTTTGTTTCCTGGGACTGTACATCATCAGTGGAGCGCTTACAAACCCATGAATGTCAAAACGCATCAGCCTGAGTGATTCCAAAATGCCTGTCAGTGCGATGACTGGCAAGAGCGTACTCAGTGATATGGGTTTCCAGTGAATATTACTAACACAACACACCCCAGGTTACAGAACCTATTGCTTAATTTGCTCTTGGAGAAAACACAACAAAAAGCCACAAAACAAACAAACAAAAAAAAAAAAAGAAAAAAGCCAAGTGATATGTAAATTTTCACCACTCACATCTCACAGGTGAATGGGCTTTTAAAGTTGAGTCTCTTTTTGCACTTTTTTTTTTTTTTAAATCAGTTTATAAGCAGCTGTAGTCTTGTGGCTTGATGCAACTCTTTAAGGCTCCATGCTGACAAAATTATTGAGGAACAATAAGAATGTCGCCACAGGAGGATCGCTCCAGGATGTCAAGCTTTAAACGTGTGGTTCAGGCCCAGGACTTGCACAGATGGTTCAACAAACCGAGCATCCCATATTTCTACCTTTTGTCTCTTGTTTTGGCCCTGAGCTGTTTGTTTCTCCTGCGTGTCTGGCACAAGTTCAGCATCTTCCTTGTTCGTCAGGAGGAACAAGGTGTTTTACTTTTCACAGAGGCTGACGAACTGATCTTCCTACTTCCATGCTAAGTGGCTGTGCATTTTTTTCTGTTTCTAGTAACTCATCGAAGATGTCCCTAGGACAGAGGGAAAGACCAATAGTGAATCTTAGGTACAACAACAAACTGCTACGCAAGGCAGCCCAGAGGGAATAAGCCACTGGATTTAATCCACAAACTCAAGCATCACAGATCCTAGCAGAGAAAGGTGTCTTATCTGGCATCTCTAAGCAAGGCTCCTTGAATCCCACAGCACTCTGTTTTTGGTTTTGTTCCATGTATTACAATGAATAAGGTCAGTGGTAAGCCTCAGAGAACAGTAACAACAGTGAAAGTTAAGTCCAGTCTGGTAAAAGGATCAGAAGCAACACAAAAGACAGTCCGTAGGTCCAATCATTTATTAGAGCAACCAGTAAAGACAGAAGAAGGGGGCAAACTGAGGCACAAAACCCCTTCTTCAGTTCAGCGTGCCCAAAAAGGTATCAATTCTACCTACAAACCTCATCCTGCCCGAGTCCTGAGCCAACCATGTCTGCAACAACACAACTGTGAAGAGCAGGGAGAGGGGCATCTACTAATATCACAGCACTTAAGGGAAAACCTCAAGCTCCATTATGATTCCTGGTGCAACAAATGCGTAGTTGAGACACCGAATCGCCTTCTTAAAAGATGATTTAATGCATCTCGTTAAGCCCTATGTATTAGGGACGTACAATCCCATGCCTCTAAATTCAGAGCACTTCAATTTTGTCATCCTTGCATAGAATTCTGACTATGATTTCTTCTGACAAACCCATGGAGATACTTTTCAAGGCAGCAAAAATGCCTAGAGGAAGAAGAGAAGCTCACTTCCTCACAAACAGCACCAAAATTCCCCAAGACACCTACTTGTGCATGTAGAAGAAGATATAACCGCTTCGGTCTCTGTCACACTGAACGGTGGCTTCTAGAGTTCTAGACACTTCCAGGTCATTGTAGGTAAACCAGGACTGCTTCTTGATATCATAGACATCACTGATATAATGACCTTAAAAACAGAGAACGCACCTTTCTTTTCATGCTGCAGTTCAACTATTAAGCTTGTTAACTAGATGCTCTGGGCCAGCGACCTATGTCAGATTTAAATGCTAAAAGACCCTTAAGATCCTGGTCCCTCCATCCTTCCCGGTCAATGAGCTGGTAACAAGCACAAGCAATTCCACAGACCCCATGAGCAGTATGTCATCCATGTGCTGCAGAGGTAGGCACCATGACATCCTCAACCTTCTCCCCCACCAGCAAGCCATGACAGAAGACTTACTTTGCTGCCTAAATTCTCCAGAAATAATCCTGCTATGGTAATTCTGTATTAGATTTTTTTTTTAAGCTAGGCAAGGGATAAGAACAAAATACAGTATCTTTTACCTGAAGATGATGTGCTTCCAATATGGCTGACGATGCTGATGAGACGATAGGAGTGAGGAAGCTCTCCTGTCTGAAAAAAAACCCCACAAAACATCAAACCAAAAAACCCCCAAAAAAGTTCAATTAAAGCTTTTAGACATTCCCTTTTGTCCCACATAGCTTACGGACAAGATGATTTATGCCCGAGATACCATCTTTGGCTACTATTCAAAGCTCCAACCCAATCGAGGATTATAGAAACAGCCTGTTTCAGACCAAAGGAGTCCTTCCAGAAATGGGAAGAAGCCTCCCATCTTACTTTAGCTTTCAGCGAGCCAATGAACATGCAAAGGAGCCACTCTGACCTCAGAACAGATGCTGACTCGAGCTCTACACTGTGTAGTTTTCTAAACAACCATTTCCTGAGCAACTTCCGCTGATGTCAGAATTAATCCACCAAATAAACATAGAAAAGCAAAATGGGAACACCATGATTACTTCTGAAACAGCAAAGAGATACCCTTGATAATAGCACACAGATTGAACAGCTAATACTGGATAAGCAGCCCAGACTCTCTTGTCCTGCAACTGTAACGTCAGCAGCCAGTGCCCTCTTGACAAGCAGGAAACGTGCTCTTTCCAGTCACTGACAGTAAAACGAAATGATGGTAATTGGTTTCTGACAGTTATTTTTTGAATCCTCTCTGACCAGGAAACATTGCTGATACACTTCACTGACAATACTATTAAAATGTAACTCTTGGGTTAAGGTAAAGAATTTTAAGAAAATAAACTGTTCAAAGAAACTCCAATAATTTGGTAATGGTAGCAAGGGGAAACACAGGAAGTTCCACCTCAACATGAGAAAAAAATTCTTCACTGTGAGAGTGACAGAGCCCTGGAACAGGCTGCCCAGAGAGGTTGTGGAGTCTCCTTCTCTA
>JAAGNO010028136.1:11785-31487 GCA_033439905.1 Ceryle rudis | reverse complement strand
ACATGAGGAAAAAATTCTTCACTGTGAGAGTGACAGAGCCCTGGAACAGGCTGCCCAGAGAGGTTGTGGAGTCTCCTTCTCTAGAGAGTTAGTTCCTGGGTGGCCAGCCCTGGGTGTCCAACCCACCTTGCCAGTGCTAAAACTCGATCTCCAGAGGTCCCTTCGAACCTCTACCATTCAATGATGCTATAATTTGACCTTTTCCACTCTCTGCAGTACTCCTTCCACTGAGGCAAGCAGGCTACTTTCACAACACTGCTGTGCGGACTCTGGGTGTGCCATCAGCCACCATCACAGCCTTGGTTACAGTTAGTTTCACCTAATGGGAGTAAGATCTTGTCACAGCTTCTCAGTTCTGGTGGTGCAGGATCTAGAAGCTCGTGGTGTTGAAACCAAACTACCACGTTGGCTGAAGTCCTCTCTCTAAGTAAAAAATTCAGGCTCATTGCTTTACATGCACTGGAACATTTCTAATATAAAAATTGCTGGTTCCTTTTCAACATTATTCACATCTTAGAGAAACTCAGAGGGTCTCTGCAGCTGTCTTGTTTTTTAAATTAACACAATAGAACAGACTCTCAGGGACAGAAATTTTCTAGCTTTTCACTTCTGAACATAAAAGACTTTCCTAGACTCTACACCTGCTCTGCAAAACTACCTCCAGCACTAAACTGATGGTAAAGAAGGGGTGTATTTCTCTGCTGGCTTTTGAAATCATAGATCACACCTCAGCATTTCTTTTCAGCTCTTCTGCTTCAGCTTCCGAATACTCCATGTCAAGAACATCCTCATTTCCAGAGTCTTCGTCAGAACCAACGCTGTCCAGGAGAGAGCTGTTAAACTCTAGACAGCATGGAAACAATGACAGTGCGTGAGAAGCTGTGGTGCACACAGGAATTCACAACAGGTTGAGGCATATTTACCCACATAAACAAGGACATTAAAATGCTAACATTTGAAGCTTTCTTTCCAAGGAAAGCAGGAGATACTAAAATTTCCAAATAAAAACTCCCTCTTCCTACCTCAACCTGTCAGAGTAACAGTTAAGAAAAGTATCTTGGCCTACAAAATTAATTTGATCGTCATCTCTCATACTTTTACAAAAGGGAACTTTGGAAATGACAGCTGGGTGCTAAATTTGCATTTAAACACTCAATTTGCTCCACAGCACTGGTGGTCTGCAGCCAGAACTGACATTAAAAGTAGTCCAGCCAGTCTGGTCACTGAACTGTAAGTTTCTGCAACGAGAGCTATGAATTATAGTTCAAACTATAAGTTGCCTTAACAAAGCCTATTCTTCAATTAAAACTGGCATCAAAATGCTACTGCTGGCAGCGGGCATCTTTTCATTGTTCTCAATGGTAAGAAGGCTGCTCACCGCAGGAACTTCCAGTTTGCTTGGCTGAGCAAAATGCAGGCAGCTTTCTGTAAAGAGCCGGAAGGCACCACTGCACCCTGTACACGCTGTTCCAAACTTCCTGGGATTCTGCAGCTACCCGACTAATTTAAGATTTTGTCCAGTACTCATTAGAAGCAGCTATGCTTTCACCAGCTAAATTAAAGCTAGGGAGTCCTGGGCTGATGAGAAGTTGAGATTAACAGGATGCTGCTCAGTGCATTTTTTTTTTTTTCCAAGAGACTTATCACACCAGTTATGATGGAGAGGTTTTGTCAAAGAGATTCTCACACTGTTTGCCCTGTTAAATCATCAGACGCTGGATTAGTATAATCTTCTTGGGAAATTTATAGATTAATCCCTTTAATCGAGAATATTTTACTGCTGGTTTCCACACTTACTCAGGCTGTTGTAAGCAAGACTACAGCCAAGAAATGCAGCCACCTTAGTCTCCACTTGAAGCACTTACCACAAGTATTGCTAAATGCCACTTCACCAACGGTCCCCAGGGGACTAGTGGTTCTTTGATTGCAGCACCACTGGGAACCTTCCTACCAGCTATAATATTGTACTAGCATGTCCTTGAACAACTGCTGGCTGATGCCTTAGAAATGAGACAGCAGCAAGAGAAGCACAAGGTAACACCCATATCAAGCAACTTTGGATCAGAAGGAGGAAGGATTTCTAGCCTTGAATTCTTCCCAGACACAAATCAAGGAAGGCCTGAGAGGGAATGGGCACTTAATCTGCCAGAGCTCATCAGAGGATAGGACTCAGGCTGAGGGATGCTTAAGCAGTGTTCAACTTACTTTGCTTCAGAAATAGACACAGGTTCTTCCAGTAAAAAACCAAGGGCCTTTACAAGTGCCTGAGCAACGACGAGGATCTTAACACAGTACTTCATTACTCCTCCTTGCCCTCTTCGGAGCAGGATTTTTCTCTTGGTTATGCTTTGCTCTGCCAGATTGTATGAACTCACTTGCATGCCAGCCTCAAATAAATGTTAAACAGTGCCTGAGGCTCACCACACTGTCTGGATTTGGAAAAGCTGGTATATTTCGGGTTTCTTTTTTTCACCCCCAACAGCTATACCTTGCAGTGAAGTCTGTCTGTCTCCCATCCTGTATCAGACAGATGCAGCACTTACTCATTTTCCTGGCCAAGGCCAGTGCATTCCTTAACTGGCACTAAAATATCAATGCAAGTAAGAAATAACCTTTATGCTATGACTAGAGCCATTACCAGACTCGCTTTATCTGGGAATGCAAAAATTTCAAGGTCTGTTTTTCTCTCTCTAGACTAGTATTATATAATAAAGATATACTTGATATATACACAGTATCACATATTACGTCTATCTAATTAAAAACTCAAGAATCTGAAATAACTAATTTTTTATATGACGTTTTTCCTGGCATTTGCTTTTACAAGCAAGAGCAAAAGAAAAAGCTAACCTTAGCAAAGCCAAACACAACAAAGCACAGACTAAAAGAACACAAAATCCCAGCTGTCTTACAGACACTCAGGAGCTCCACTCATACATACAGATCCATTTCCCCTCAAAAGCAACATGCTGGAAGAAGGTAAATAAGTTTCACCTTGTAGACTTAATTCCGTGGCTCGTTTAAGGTCATCATCCTCTTTTTGTTCTCGTGCCTCCTAATGGGAAGAGAACAAAACTCAGCTCATTGAGACCCGTCACTGTTTAAAATTCTTGTGGTGCTCTTTTTCCATTGAAACTGTGCTGCTCTGGTTTCTACAACAAACTTGACATTGTAAATTAAAGGTTCTGTGTGAAGGAATGTTTGCTACCAGCAAGAGTCCAATGTTCCCCTGCAACAGAACCTGGGACAAACCTTCATTAAGGCTTGTCAAAGCTCCTGAAGTTTGGTATGCAGCAGAGCGAGTCTCTAGTAACCGAATGCTTTCTCTGGATCATTAATTTGAAAAGCATCTGAATGAATTTGCAACCCTTTGCTAAGGAAAGCTGTCACAAACAAACAAAGCTCCTCACACTTCAGCAAAATTTAGACTTCTGCTCAAAGCCAGCTCAGGACAGAGTCATTAAATCTGGACAGATTTTATTATTTTTAAGCCATCTGAAAGTAGAGCCAGTGGTTCTATGTAACAGGTGTAATTTCCAAAGGCGGGATGCAAATAACAACAGTACTAAACAACCAGGTATTAAAAATATTACCATGAACGAGTAGCAAAGAAACCTCAAGTCAACAAACCTTTCTAATCTTACGATAATATCACGCCCCTGTTCCTCTCACCACTCCTGAAAGCTCAGAGCTACAGCAAGCCAGTCAGTCATATTTAATGAGCTGGCTTCTGAGTTCAGGGTTCGAATGCCCTCAGTGCACCTGAACACAGAACCCTAGCTGCCTATTTCAAATCAAGGTAACCACAGCTACTGCATTTTCATGCCTGAATCATTAGAATAGCAGATTTTCTCTTCAGAACTGAATCAGAACAACACTCAAAGGGCAGTTTTACATTATTAGCATGAGGCCTTTTATCTCACTGTTTCTAAAGCATTTGGGAATCTTTTTTACACTGCTTAGCATCGCTGAATCAAAGCTACATCTGGCATGGAACTTACCAACCAACATCTCATAATGAGTAATGGGAGAGAAAAATCCAAGAGCAATGGAAACATCAGATCTCATAAGGAAAACCAAGGCAGCTTTAGTATTAGTGGAGAGCAGACAAGGGCACTTATTTAAAGAAAGACCTGGCGAAGTGCTGCCTTCATTCTCAGCAGCTTGGTTAAACTTGTGGAAATCAGTTACAGGTCTTGAAATTCAAGTGGAATACAGATGGTTAGAACACAACCTGAGATCCCAATTCTTTCCAAGTCTAAATTAAAGGACTTGTTTCAGACTGAATTATTTGGGATCATTTTTCCAATTTACTAACAGGGAAGGAGCACAGAAATGCTCAGTTCCTATGTTCTTTACTAAGCATCACTGGCTTTCTAGTACCAGAAACAAAGCACTGGGATAGAGAGATCCTTAACCTGACCTGGCACAGCTGTTCTTAGCCTTTGCTTTGAAACCTGCCTCCTTCACACTGAGTATTGACACAACATGCTGTAAGAAGAGGCTGCCAGGGAAGCTGAAGTTGGGCTTGGCTTTCAGTGACAGATAGTACAAGTTTAGTTCAGTTCATCATCCTTTTTATATAACTACAAGCCAGTGTATAAGTGTGCACGGAAAGCTTTGAGCAATCGCAGGTCTGTGATGTGATATATGGTTGCCAATACACACGCAAAATGTGCCCAGATGTATCCAGTGCCATCACTCTTGCTGACACTGGAGACAGAAGAAACTCCAATCTTTTTTCATCGTCAAAAAATGCAGCAGAATCCCTTTGGCAGTTACTGCCTAACACAAGCTTTTCCTTTACTCATCATATGTCCAGTGTTGGAGAAGATAACTCAAGGAAGAAAACTTTATTCCTTACTTGCTCTTGAAGGCTTTGAGCCAGTGCCTGCTGAAGTTCTTGTTCTTCCCTCTCTCTCTCCATATCGTACTGCTGCAGCCAGTCAACCTCCCCCTGGGAACCTTCTGGAGTTTTGTTTTCCTTATTCTCATCAAAATCTTTAGTTATCTCAGTGAAATTGGCAGGACCTGAGGAATCAGAAAGTACAGTTATGCTTTCCCGGGTCTCTGTTTGTTACCAGCTAAATGCTCTTTAAATCACCACAATCCTTGCAGCACAGTGACATCTATTGACAGGGAGAGGTCTCCAGCCATTAAAAAAACCCCACACAAGAGTCAAATATAAAACGTCTCGAAAGCAGAGTTTTATACTTATTATAAGAGATGTAAGAAGAGCCATTTGATTAATCCCTGAACCCATTCTCTACCTAGCCTGTTATATACCCTCAGAAACAGCACCTTTAACTAAAGTAAGATGTCACACGCCGCTAGATTTCTTCAGCCATGAAGCTGACACTTGAATTTCTCTAGAAAGAACCCTGGCTTATAAAAATTTGCATTGCATATTATACCTTGGAGTACTAGAGATGAAGCCACAATTAAAGTGAAATCATATGTAAGATGGAGTGAAGCACAAATCTTAAGCACTGGTTAAATTTGTCAACTTTTTGCTTCAGGTAAGAGCCTCAGTCTTGTGAACGCTATCTACAGCTTTAAAAGTGCAAGAAGATTATAATTTTTCAGTTCACCTTTAAAGCGAACGTTACGGCAGAAGTAGTTTACAAAACTTCTGGAACGAACGTTCATCCAACCACTGCATACATCTCTGTAGTGGCAGGACACTTGGATTCTCCCATTTGCTTGCAGCTGAGAAAGAGTCAGGACTGGCTCTGACAGCTGTCATGCAGCAACGTGTCAAATGTCAGTCTTGCCCTATGCAGACTTCAACATCTACTCATTAGTTATTAGCAAGGATTAAGGCGGTCTCAGTATCTGTGACCTCTTAAACACAAGACCACCAGAACTATGATCCATCAGTCTAATTCTTTTAAGATGGAAAACAAAACAGAATTTATTACATGAACTTTGAAAACTTCCAAGGTAAGAAGAAATACTCAACTCACACAAGTGTTATTTGAGGATCATGTAGCAAATATGACATCTTCTGTCTTATCTAAATTAGCATTTTTTGAAAGCACCACAAATTATTCAGTTTGCTAAAAAAAACCCAGTTAGTACTAGCCATAACAGGAAACAGACCGAGTTAAACCCATCATTGTTAGAGTCATCTTGTCTGATATAGCAAAGTATTCTTTGCAATTAGGTTTCCTTTAAACAGAACACAAGATTATGAACTCAGCGTGATACATTCAGCTGCCATAACCAGTAACTCAACATACACATCTATCTCATCTGAATGCCAAACCATATGCTTTGAGTAGTACTTGTGGGTTTTTGGTCATACACAGTCAAATGCAGTGAGCCGAATGCGATGTTGAGTGTTTAACTTCATTCTTAATAGAAGTTCATGTATTTTCTGAATAAATACTTATTTTTGTCTAAAGTGTCACAAAGGAGCCTTCGGATAATTACATTACACTTGCCAAGTGGAGAGGGAGACATTTATGTAGCCACACTCTCACAACTCTTTCACACAATCACAGATGAGTGTATATAAAGGAGGGCACACACAAGGCTGATCACAGCCTTGGTTTTCTTATACACTGCCTTCCACCCTGAAAGCTGTCAAGAGCCGTCCCTTGAAGCAAGTGTGGTTTTTGGCAATAAGAGTAGAGGGTTTTGCTGTTAATATTTAACTTCCTGCCTCTTAGAGGAAAAGAAGAGCATTTTGTTGGCCTGGTTTTCCAGGCTAGTGGAATTAAACATCTGACTGAAAGCATGTAGCACACCACAAGTGATAAACACTTACATTTCCTTCAGCCAGCTAAAGGAAGACACTCATTTTCCTCACACGGAGATCAAACAGGCACCTTCTTGTACTTAACTGTGTTTCTGAGTCAGAGGTCATAATTCACATCCTGAGTCTCTTATGTTCAAGGGTCTATTCTCACATTTAAAAGTATTAGAAAAAATTACAGAGAGCTTAATTCTTTAGTAATTAGTGACAAAATAACTGCATTTATGAAAGCATTCTAGTCTTATGCACCCCAGGCATCACTCTTGCACAGGAGCGATGTGAACACTGCTACCATTCTGCCCAGGCTGCAACAGCTACAGAAATGAAAATATTTCTGATTATGGAAGATTAAGTTCCAGACACTGCCAAATCTTAGAAAATTGAATTGTCTGGTAAGGGAACTAGTGGAAGCATGTGTTAATCAGGAGAGAAAAACATGGATATTATACTCTGACGATGACCTCAATTTTATCAGAGAGGTGACAGACATGGAATAAAATACATTTTCACAGTTCAATTAATTAAACACTTTATACACAGGGAATCTGTAAGAAAAACCTGAAGAAGTTGGACAGTTCCAGCAGCCCACGTGCATCCAGGTTCTGCCACCTGCTGTTATCAGTGACCCACTTTAGCTCATTCTAGTCCAGTTAAGAGGGTTACTTCACCTTACCTGAGTCTAATGCTGCTTTGGGTTTCTCCATCTCCATAGATTCCAGGTTTTCTGGCAATTCCTGAATTTCATCGTCTCCAAAACCAGTGTCTGGGCTGCTTGTGGGCTTATCTTCATCATGGCTCAGAGACTGAGAAGCTTCCCTTTTGCTAATCTCTAAAACAGCTGCTAGCAGCTCATCTTCGCTCATCCCATCAAACCCAGCATTACTCATCTCAGGTTTATCACCCTCCATTTTACTTCTTTTTGAACTCTAGAGAGGAATGGAGTTATGATTAACTGCTTGAATAAACAGGTGTATAATATCAGCTTTACATTTCTGTAGAGTTTTGGGTTTTTTTGTTGTTAACCCAGGGAATGGGAGCTTGGCTCTGTCAACATTAAACAGTTATATCACACTCAATGGAGAGACAACCCTTGTAGCTACAATCACTCTAAGGAATAATATTTAAATATAAACTACAACCAGTTCTTACAGGCCCTTCGGATTAACATACACAAGATAACTCTTCCCTTCTCCTTCCTCTCCTTCAACAAGTGTTCCACCTTTAGGTTCTGATGAATGCTCAAGCCTCTGGCAAGTCTGCGCTGAAGCACAAGTAGCGAAACTGCACGTTTGTTAACAGAGGCTGAAGCAGCAGCACCAGAGTAATTGAACTTGAACACAGGGATGGAAGACTAGGAACTGAAACTGGACTTGTATGAAGAGCATTTAAAATTAGGTTTGGTGCTGCAGACTTGCCATATGAAATCCTGGAGGGGGGCAGGACTCTGCAAGCCAAGTAAGAAAACAGTTAAAACAGGGAAGGGGAGGGGAGAGGATTATTCTGTCCTAAGTAAAAAAAAAACCCAACCCAAATAAACAAACAAACAAACTAAAGAAAACCCACCAAAAAAAAAAAAAGAAACCAAAAAAACCCCACCACAAAACAAAACCAATTCAAATAAATTGGAAGAAAGAAAAACCACTTTAGTCTTAATCTGATTTTTCCTTTTTAGTTATTTACCTAAAACTGACACTCATCAACTCCTAACACCATACTGATTTGCAACTAATACAGTAATTTCAATCATTTTACTGTTAACTGATAATGAGGAAGTCAACCTCCATGTACACACACCTACACAATTACACTGCTTACCATACACTTAAGATTTTTTTTTCCTCTCCTCTGCTATGTTAAAAATGGGGAAAAGTAGTTTCTAGCACAATTTACTTACCCAGGTATCATTCAAAACTGCATTTGGAATACATTCATTTTAATAAATAAAATTTCATTTTTACTGCTGATTTTTACTTAAATAGAGCAAGCTTTTGATGAGCAAGACTAGTTTTATATTGCAAACATTTTGTTTCAAAACTGGCTTGTCAAACAAGATTAGCAAATGAGTTAGCCAGCTAAATTACTTGTTCTAGACATCATCTCCTCCAAGAATTAGAACTGACAAATTTAAATGTCTCTCCTCACATCCCTTCATGCACTGCATAAGGAAAGCAGAGTACCTGCTTTTTAAGCCTTCGGATTTCTCCCTCTGCACCTGTAGGCTACTAACATAAAAACTGGTTTAGCTCTTCAGCAAACCCTACTTCTAGGCATTTTGCCAACAACTACCACTAACTCAGTGGCTGGACTTTAAAGACTTGGCAGCACTGTGTGTTATTTGAATACAACCTTTCTATTAGAAATTATTTGCATAGATTTTAAAAGTAGCTTAGGCTCTGAGACAGGCTGCTTTAAATAAGTATTTTTTTAAAGTACTTCAAATGCTACTTCATCTGCAGAGGCAGAAATCACAGAAATTGTAGTCCTGCCCACTTTGGCTGGATAACTGCTGATTGCCTCCCCCACAACCCAATGCCATACACACCCACCGTTCCAACTGTTCTCCCACATGGTGGGACTAGTTTGCAAGCAATGCCCCACAGGGGACATACTGGCCTATAAAGTGACTGCCAAGCCCCCAGTGCCATCCCATCCACTGCTGCTACAAGGAGCACATCAAGAGAAATAGTGCAGCAGCAGTAATGCTCCTTCCAAGGACCAGGTCCTCCCAGGATGACACTGAGAAGGACAGAAGATCTGGTTAATCATCACAGATGGCTGGACAGGCCTGTGGTTGAGGAGTGGCCAATGTGCATGGTCACAAAGAATGAAGTCACATGGAATCACCATCACCAACTGCCTCTTTCTCAGAAGAGGCTGGAGAGTCTATAATTAATTCGCTATTCAAGTTAATAGGCTTTATTCCCACAATTTCTGTACTCACAGGGCTTGCATGATAGAGACTACCTGTTCTGCCACACAAACGAAACTCAAGGAAGAATCATTTTGGACAGTTTGGAATACTTTTTCTATTCATAAAAGGATCTTCAAAGATAAGATAGTTTCCTTCCCTAAACCACAGCCAGCTACAGATGTGCCATGGAGAACAGCAGTTGCCTACCCTGTTCCTGAGACCTTCTGCAAAGGCTTTTCCGCTTCCTCCCAAACCAATCCATTCCATCCCTATACATCCTGAGCATCAGGAAGTTTTCCCTAATATTTAATCTAAAACTAACTAATCTGCAAGTTAGCCTATTACTTGCTCTACCCACCACAGGCATGGAAAACAGCTCAAAGTGTTTCTGTTCATTTCATTCTCTTCCTTATAGACACAAGCCCTGCTTAGGTTTCTCCTTAAACTAAAGACCCAAGTTCACTTGCCTGCTCTTCCCCCCAAAATCTTCCTTTCTAGACCTCTGACCATTCCTGTTCCTCTCCTCTGGCCCCTCTCTAATTAATCTACAACTCTTTTCAGTCCAGAGCCCTAAGCGGGATACAGAAGTCTGACTAAAGCTCAATGCTGAGGACAAAAGAAGGGTTACTGCATGCAACCTGCAGGCAAGGACGCTGTCTATATACTTGTGTTTTCAACCAGCCTGACCTTGTAACCAACTGTCACCTTTCATGCCCTTTCTGAAGGTCCACTGCCTTCCCAGCTGTTCTCATCCTGCATTTACAGTTGATTAGTCCTGCTAAGATTAGAACCTTTAGACTGTTCCTCCTGAACCACCTCTCCCATTTCGATGCAATTTCCCAGATTTAAGATGATGCTTAACTGTAGTTCTGAGCTTCATGACACTAGCAGCCCTTCCCAGATCTGGGTCTTCTGAAAATTTAATACTCACTATTTATTTTATCAGTTATTAAATACTGACTGAATCAGGATCCTCCTTTGGTTTGATCTTCCCATCAGATCAGAAACTGTAGATATCTTCCTCTTGCTACCTATTGATACTCAGTTTTATGCCTGTCCCTTAATGCAATAATCAAGGCCACAAGTCTCTGCTTAATTAAAACAACCCTGTGAACATTGTCAAAAGCTTCAGAGAAGCAGAACGGTTGTCCTAAACAATAGGCCTGCAACACTCTTAATAGAAGCAAGTGGTGCTACAAAATAATCCTCTAAGCTCCTGGTTTTCCCTTCTTGGTCATCATTCCTTCCCACACAACTCACCTACCTGCTAATACACTGCCCTGATAGAGGCAAAAAAATATCTTGATAACATAAATACTACTCATAATGAAGAGCCCAAAGGTAATTTGAAGTTAACTGCCTTTACAGCAGTGACCTTGATCTCTACACACTTCTATGCATCCCACCTCCAAAGACTGATAGCTTCAGTTTTGAAAAGCATTTAAAGAACCACACTTGAAAGGGGACACATTGTGTGTGCAAGAAGTTCTCTCATCTGAATATTTTGCTTAGCTCAACTTGTACTGCATCTCATTTAATCAAGGGGTTTACTGCATAATTTTATTATCGACAGCCAGTTATATTTTAGCCTGGGAACATTATTAGTGAAAGTTACCCAAAGGACTGACAAAACTGCTAAGCAGCTGGTATACATAACCTGGAAACTCAAGGGCAGTTGCAATGTAATTACCTCTGTTCCCAGTGGGAACTCAACACAACCATACAGAGAGGTCAATTAGCAAAGCACTTCCTTCCAGCACTGTGATGCTAATTAGGAAAAAAACCCAACTTATCTTACATCAGTTTTACTCACAGTCTACACTAGAAAAAGCACAGGCCAGACATGAGCACATATAGGATCTATCTATATGAAAGTTGGTGGGTTTCCCCCCCCTTACCTTTTCTGTCTCTTCTTGCAGTTGTTGCTGATCTCTAATCTGTATGTTACACAACCTTTGGCTATGGGCAACAGAACGTTTCAAGGGCTCATCATCACTGTCAGAATCTACGCAGAGCACCGCAGAGCTCTTCGACTTGAAAGTGTATTTCCTGTAAATTAAAAACATGGCTATAAAACTTTATAGCATTGTACAAATCTGTTTTGAAGTAACGATTGAAGAACTGATACACCCAACTTCCACACTGTGGGGTAGTACAGTTTGGGGAACAAACTGCAATGATAAGTTATTAACAGAGCAAAGGCAGGGTTTTCAGAGGTGTATTTCACTAGGTTACCTGACACATCTACTTCAAGCCTGCAATAGCAACTTACAATGTTAAAAGTTACGAAGTGTGTGGCTCTTGCTTCTAAGGCCAAGGATTCTGCACTTTATTTCCCAGCAATCCCAGACGGTACCCATTTGAGTTGAGTCCACTGTAACATCTAGAATTTGGCACAAGCCATTTGACTTCTGAAGTTTACTAAGCTGGACTCAGGACTTCCTCTTCATTACTAGGATCTAAAGAGCACAAATCTGCATGGGTTTTACTTTTCCTGGTGGCTTTTCCATTAAGATAAATTCTTGCTTCTTTAGAACAGAAGACAAGGGAGCCTGGGGAAGTCACAGTTTCTGCTCAATTAGGAAATCTGGTCTGCAGAACTATCCAGTGTTGTATCACATTTTTCAATGTATAAAAAAAATGGCCTTTCAAAATGGCCTAGAAAAACAACATCCTCTCATCTTTGTAAATAAGATGTTTATTTAAATAACCACCAGTTCCCAAAACACACACTGGGGCTCCAGAGCCAGAACTGAGTAAAGAGCTAAACTGCAAAATCAGAAAACATTTTGCCTGTTGCATGTGTGACTTGCAACTACAAATGCAATCTTGTTTAAGGTATCTAGCACTGAGAAATCATCTGTACAAATTAAATTCAGTTCTTATTCTGATGCTCAGCATTCTGTCTGGAAAAAAAAAATAAAAAAAAAAATTCACCTTTGCTTACTTACAAGTCCTCAAAGGTTCTCAAAAGAAATGCTAACATGTCAACTAGGCAAACTGTACCATTGATATTAATTTCAGCTAGCATGTAACACCAGATATGAAAAAAAGACAGTAGCTGAAATAATTTCCTACAACAGGAAAAAAAAGAAAAAAAAAAACCCAGAACACAAACAGAAAAAGTGGAAAGATCAAAGAAGAAGAATTAGAAAATTTCAAAATGCCTTAAAAATTATCCCATGAAACCCCAGGCCACGGACATTTCAGAGCTATAACTCACCTACAAGGTGTGGAAGTGCTTATAGTACAGGAATTCACCATTTGGGAAGCTTTCAATGGACGGGAACTATTAAAAAAGCAAAGTATTTATTGCAGCAGTTATAGTCTTTAAAAACCAAGTATTTACTTGTCTGCTATGCATGCAAATCCATGACCAAACAAACAAGTGGAATACCATTACATACTTGCTAATTGCTTAGATTTAGAGTAGTAATTCCAACATGCTATAAATATACAACACTTGTTCAAAACCATATATAATCCTTTAAACTGGATTCACTTCTTAGTGATGCACCCTTTGGGACAAGCTCACAAATTAAAGGCTTTGGGCTCTCATGTCAAGACAACTCATTCCTTTATGTTTTATTCCCACCAACACTTGAGTTCCTGCTCCCAAACCACAGTCTCCTGCTGCTGTCTGGATCGGCCGGTTTTCTGGCATGTCCCCCTCTCTGCTTCTCCTCCCTTACCTAGAGTCTTCTAAACAAACCTCCTGCTCCATTTAATCCTTTCACAGGCTCTTCAAAGTCCATCACTATCACTATATGTCTGTCCACCAGATGGCTGCAAGGGCAGAAATCTTTTCCAGTTTTCCCCCTCCAAACCAGGGCTGCTTCTTTCCAGCCTGGTCACCCTTCCACAGAATTACACAGAATTATCACAGAGGCTGGAATAGACCTTTGAGACATCCAGTCTTTCCTTAAACACCACAAGGGATGGCAACTCCACCACCTCCCCTGGCAGGCCATTCCAGTGTCTAATGACCCTTTCCATAAGGAAGTGCTTCCTGATATCCAACCTAAACCTCCCCTGGTGCAGCTTCAGGCTGTGCCCTCTCTCCAGACTCTGGTCAATCAGAATGGTTTCAATGACTACAAAAAGCCATTGGAAAGCTATTTCAATCATATTTTCAAGTATTTCTGCTCTGGTTAACTTAAGCTGTTGTGTTTAAGATTTCAATATTAAAGCAAACTCTAGGGATACATCCACATAAATCTCAAATGCCACTAAATTGTCAGCACATGAGCATACGCCACACTGCTGAACACATGCACCAGACGTGTCCTAACTCACAGCTACCATGGTTACGTCACTAGGCAGAGACCACAAGAGACCTGAAGGTTTCTTGTTCTTTATTCTGCCACAGACTCCCTATGTGACAACTGGCATATTTAATCTGTGTCTCATGATAAGCAGCTGTACAGAAATAATTATAAGTGAAAGAGTATTTTCAGCATGTAAGGTGCTCAGTTACTACAGTGGCACAGGAAAGACTACACAAAAATGAATGATACCACAGGAGGTGCAAATGGAAACGTTATGTCTCCTAAGTAGAGTTATGTGTGCTGTAAATGGAAAGGTAACGTAGATTATTTTGGATCGAGAGGCATGAAGTTTAGAAATTATTAACAGAAGCTCTCTTAAAAAGGATAGAAAGTTATTTTCAAGGACAGTGAAGAATACTGTCTTACCAAATATTCCCTAGATAATGCCCCACCAACTCCTACCGCTTCCATCATGCGTCCTTTCCATACACATTCTCGTAATGGCATCATTACAAACCAGCAGTGCCCATCTAAAACTCCATAATTTTAACGTTTCCTTGCCCAGACGTTTTCTGGGGGAGATCTGACAACTGCCTACCTCATGGCATATGTGCTTAACGTGGCATGGATCAATCACAAGCTGTACACTTACATTGCAGAGTGGACGCTCCATCCCAGCGTCAGTGGTAGCCTAGTGCTTTCTGTACAGTGTGAAAGCAGGGTTAAGTATCTTGGAATAACCACCTGCTGCCCGACTTTATGATTGAGAGACAAGGCTACATTGAAGCTGTATCGTTTCAGATGAAGAATTAGGACCCTGAGAGATAGGAGAGAAGGACAAATATTAATCTCAAGAGAGAAGTCAGTGAAAACATTCAAAATCCAAGTAGTCCTGCTTACAAAATGCATTCACCTGACTCTAAACCAGATTATTACTTTGGGGTGGTATGGAAACTCTATCCACTTATCTGGCAAGAGACAGGTAATTACTCTCCCATCCATCACTCAGCTTTGTGCAAGGTGCGAGTGCAGACCCTGCTGACTCAAGAGGCTTCCTCCTTTGATAGGCATCATCCTGCCCTTCAGTCAAGCAGAAGCAAGCAGCTCTTACCAAACACATTATTTCTACTATGGAGAGAGACATAGGAAACAATCAAAATATTACCATTATAGGCCAGAATGCTGGTATATTAGTCACAGATATTTGAGACTGGGATGGAGGAATCTCACAGCTGCCCAAAACTGAGAAGGAACTGTGCCCAGTGCATCACGTGCACTTGTTTTTTTTCTGTCACAACACTTTCTCTTTGAAAGAGCTTTTGATATAAAAAGCCTGAAAAGGCCTCCGTACATGGAATTTTGTCCCTCTTGCTGCACTTTGTACTGTCTACTTAGATCATGCAGCTCTATCATCACTTCTGCTGCGCTGATATTCAACAATTTTGACAAGGGTTTTGCAGTACCAGCATAAATACACTACTGAAGCAAAACAAAAGCTAACTACCAAGTTACAGAGTTCTCTGAGTACACCTGGGACGAGGATGTAGGCCAGATAAAGTCATCCAACAGACTTTTAGCTTTACATCCCATGAGAAAATGACCCCTACCTCCAAGCACTTCCACTCTAAATAATGAGCTAAACCCAACCACAAGTTCAGAAACTATAGAGCATGCCATTAACCCCCAAAGTGCCTGCCTTCTTCCTCAAAGTGCCATGCTTGCTGAGAGAGAAAACAGGTAGCAGCATGGGAAGAATTAATTGATCAAAGCAAAACCCTCTATCTACCCTCTGGCGCTAATGCCTCCAACTCAGTCCTGCCCATCAGGTCAGCTGAGCACAAAATATTAAACTTCCAGAATATATTTACTGTTTCCACTTCCTGCACATCCCAGAAACCACAAGAGAATGGGAAAAGGAAAACTCAGCCCTCCCTGTGTAGCAACAGAGAGGAAGAAAGAAGTGTTGCAGAGGGTGCCCAGGAGAGCTTCTTCAGAGGAAAGCTGAAGAACAGCACGAAGACTGCTGTCCTCACGGGCAACTTTCTTGTGTGCTGTCCTACCCGTTCTCTTTACTCTGAGAGGGACTTTTGCTTGTACTTTTGCAACATGTGCTTCCAGGAAAGAAAGGAACAGGTGTCAGCATTTACCTGGGAAGCCTGTTAAACTTGTGTGTGACAACAGCAGACTTTCCATTGCACTTCTCGCAGGAATACTCAATCTCCTCTGCCTGTTTAAGAGAACAGAAAATTGACTAGTGGAACAAGACACATCAAACAGATCTCAACAGAAAGGACATCACTTCTGGCTGTGAGAGAAGCTTTTCAAAACAGCAGTTACACTTAAAATTACAATAACCTTCAACATGACCTAACAAGAGGGCATCTGATAAAAGGACAGGTAGCAGAGCTTACAATTTGACAACTTATCCACTAATACAGGTGGAATCTTTCCCGCAAGTCTTTTGCAGACCTGTGAATTAGCCACAGTTGAAACAAATTAACTTCCAAAGAGAGGGGACAACCTTGCAAGGTTTCCAGTTTTCTCTCCCATACGCAGTTTTTTTCTTTCTAATGACCTTTGGTGAAGGACAATTTGCCACAAAGCTTTCTATTGTGTTCAGAACCTCAAATTTCTTCCAGAAAAGCTATCCTCATCTAACTTGTCAAGCATGTGCTGCACTAGAGTACAGTTCTGAACAAACAGCAAGAGTGGAAGCATCACTTTGCTGAAATTGCATAACCCTCAAACATTTCTACAGCACTTTTCTTTACGTGATGCCAAATGACACCACTATAATTTTAGTATTTTTTAAAAAAATAAGACCTCCACCAGCTTTTAAAAGAATAGCCATCAATTATCCTCTCTGTTGAAAACACTATCTGTAAATGGAGAAAAACCACAAGTCTGTTTCAAGATATGGCAAAATACAACACCAATTCAGGGACAAAAGGCTCGTTTTTAGCTTTCAGAAGCCTCACTTTGAAGCACTATTTACAAGATGAGCATCCACATATTGCAACTATTTTAAAAATTATTTTATCTGCATGAGCTTTTTCCTCATTTAGGCCACTACATAAACTGTTGAAGCATCTGACAGCCTCCCTTCTCTCCTTTGTATTTGCCTCAACTCTTCCACTACAAAATGGGGAAGTTTACCTATTTCACAGCAGTATTGTAGGATCAGTTAATTTCTACACTGCATTTTACAATAAAAGCTCCTGTACACTGTTAATGTACAAACCTCAAAAAAGTGCAATGTTAATTACTTCACATGCCTGCAATCACTGTCATAGCAACTAATCACAGAATTATAGAAATGTCTGGGTTGGAAGGGACCTCCAGAGGTCATCTAGTCCAACCCCCTGCTGAGAGCAGGGACATTTTCAACTAATAATCAGCTATACAATTAAAATTTCCATATGGTACATAACCTACACATACTCCATAGTAGAATAAAAAACCCCAAAACATTAAAATCTCAAAACTATGTACCCGAAAAAAGAGGTCAAGGGAATCCTGGATTGATCGAGAAGGAAGCAATTTCTTTCTTCGAGGAAGGTCAATGGAGAGGTCATTAAACTGTTCTCGTTTAGTGACTGTTTCGCCACACCTAAAGGAGTAACACATTTAAGTTTTGATGAAAAATATACTTGAAAATAATGTCAACTTACATTTTTTTTTAGGCTCATGTAACTTCCCAGTAAATATATGCCTCTTGATCAATCTGTTTTCACTCATCAAAATGAAATGGTTTGCTGCTTATGACAAAGCTAAAAAATTCTCAATTTTCTTAAGCTTTTTTTTTTCTGGGGAGGGGAAGACCCTACAGTCATTCCCCTTCAATAATTACTACTGCACACAGTTTACTTTATTTTAGGGAACTAAGGCAGTACACACCAACTAACATTCCCAAATATCTGTGTTCATGAACACTCCGTGGAGTGCAAGCAGCCCTCCCGTACGGGAATCTGCTGCACAGGTCATAGACAATGAATGCCCAGACACACTGGTTTACAGCTTTTCTGCAATAAACTACAGAGACAGAAGAAAATGCTGTTCCCTGGAAGCCCTTAGAAAGAACTAATTAAAAACATGCCTTCCTATTTGTTCAGGAGGATAAAAACCAGCAAAGCACAGAGGCTTTCCACTAGACGTATAATGAAGAACTAGATGGTATGAGACTGTTTCAAGGCAGCCTGTAGCAGCAGACAGTGTGATATGAGGTTTACAGCACTTCTGCACCATAGAATATTTTCTAAATATATAGCTTTGGAAACAACATAGTTCTAGTTACAGCCTACAGGTGAAGTCACATAAGATGGAAACATTTCCCAGTCTTTTAAGGGAAGTATCAGAAAAGCTCCCAAGCATACTTACATTTTGCAAATGATAGAATGTTGAACCTCGAACTCTAAGTTACTGATAACCGGACAGGTATAAACTTTGGTGGCCGAGAGGTCATCAGAAGCCCGTCCAGGTGAGTTATCATCATTGGGGACCGGCTCACTCTTCCAAGTTTTGTTTAACTTTTCCATGTCTTCCTTCAGCTGATCTAGACACTGGCTCAAGAACTCATGTGCATCCTAGAAACAGGATAAACTCATCAAAGTGATTTTGTACAACTTCATACAGCACCTTTCTCTCAAACACACACAGACTGGGGAAATTATGTTTTAGTTCATTGCTTTCAGCAATATTAAGGCAGTGCTGCTCTAACAAACAGCAGGCAATCGTTGCTGTTCAATCAAAAGCTCAATTCACAGTGCAGTCAGTGCACTGAACAAATTACACATAATTGTTTCTAGACAATATGGTACTTACATTCTGCATATACCCAGAAAATCTCTCTGCAGTAGCTGAAATGGCACTTTTCACCTTCTTGAGCAGCTCTTTCTTAACCTCGGGGCTGCAGACATCCTTTTTAGCAAGGAGATGGGCAAAACGTCTGCAGAAGTCAATGCAATGAAACAACATTTGGCTTTCCAGGACTTTGGAGGAACAAAATAAAACTCATGATACCTCATTTTAAGAGTCTCTAAAAGCTTTTCTCCTGTGATAAATGGCTTAGAGATTCTGTATGAAAATATCTCATATATAATTAACCTTTTCCATTTCAAGTATTTTGAAATCTCATTTGAGGCCATCATTGCAGCACGACCCAAATGAAAAAAAGAAAAAAAAAAAATCATTCCACAGTCTTAAGAAGAGTCTTATAAAGTTCTATAAACTTATTTCTGCTATATCTCTTACAACAAGAAAACACCCACAAAACCCATCACAGTATTTTTTGAAAACACTTGTACTGATAGGAGATATGAAACCACATGGCACCAAAATAAGCAACACAAAATCATTAAAGTCATCTTGCATGGTCAGACTGGGATTTTTTGTATATTTGTGGCTTTTTTTGTTGTTTTGGTTTGTGGTTTTGTTGTTGTTGTTAAATTTCCACTCACTTAAAAACCTTACATTTTTGGCAGGAAAACATTACAATGGAGTAGAAAAAAGAGCTGTAACAAAGAGAGCCATGATGAGGAGTTCCTTAGTTCAAGGTACATACAGTGGTACTGCTAACTTTGTTAACAAACTGTAGAAACTGACTTTACCAGTGTGTCTGAGTTCCTGTGATTTAGTTACCTTTTACAAGTGCTTTAGAATTTCACAGGAAATACACACCCAGCGTACTCCAAAACCAACAGTTTCAGTCATAATACAGGGAACATGTCACATTCCATGGAGCGCACACACACACACACACACACA
>JAAGNO010028136.1:0-11685 GCA_033439905.1 Ceryle rudis | reverse complement strand
CACACACACACACACACACACAAAACGAGTAAGACAGTAAGGACCTGTGCAATCCCCTCCTGCCCCAAACCAAAAGCTAATGCTCAGTTACCCAAAGAATCTGATCAGTTTACTGTAGCTCAAGTTTCTGCTATTCTGCTGAGCTCTCCTAACTCTCTACAACTGCTTAGGAAACGTGCATGCTAGGAAACACACCCTTTTCACCAAAAGCAGTTGATAGCCAATCACTTTTCAACCAGAAGAAATTTCATCATGTTAGATCAAGTGCCCATAGAAGCCAAACACTCTCCACAGCTACTAGGCAAAGGCTATGTTCCGAAAAGGCATAAGCCCTCACATATCAGTTGAGGTTATTGACCAGCTTAAACCCGAGTCGTGTTTTAGAAGTGTTATTCTGCAACTATTCATTTTGCATTTTTTTTTGCATTTTCTTCTGAAGCATTTCACTCTGCCACAAGAAATAACAGTAGATGATCTAAAAGACTGCCTGTAACTCAACATTGCAATTTATAAGAGCCTACTTCCTATTTCTAAAGTAAAAAAATAAATAAAGAGAGCTCTAGGAGATTTTTATTACCTATACATGCAAACTACTTTCTCAGTAACAAAAGAGAAAAAAATCATTCCTAGAAAGTGAATTTTACCTTATAAGTGCATTGAGCGGAATTTTTTTCCATGGAATACCCTGCTTAAGCAAATCATTAGCAAAAGACTGAATTGAAAACAAGGACTGTAGAATGGCATTCATGTAGCAGGTGTTTCCCAAGTTTGAAAATCTGAAAAACAGAAGATTGAAGATGATATGTATACCCATGTGTGAACATGCCAGTGTTAAACACGGTGCTCCTAACGTGTAGCATATTCACCGCAGTCACCCCTCACAGAGTTTCTCTTACTGGAGCTATCCTCCTGCCCCTTCAGACTAAACTGAAAACTCATGGGAGGTGGCATTTATCAGGAAAGCAACTGTGAGTTTCTACAAGCCAAATTAAAAAAAAAAAAAAAAGGTGTGTGTATATACACATGAATAAAGAAATGAATCCGGGAAGCATAAGAAAGAAACATGAACTACCTGAATTTGTAATATCTCTAAAATTCATGGGAATTTAAGAATACATATTTACAAACTAGGAAAAGCGTTCCCTGCCTCAGTGTTTGCTCATTTCAGGATTTTTTTTTTTTCATTAAAAGATTATAAGAAGAACATTCATGTTCTGATGAACATGCTAGTAAAGAAAATTAAATTTACCCTTGTAGTTGTTGTTGAGGATGGGTGGAAAGGGGCACTCGGGGTTTGTTCCACCCCGTGTAATCTTGGTTAGATCTAATTTTTTTAACGGAAAGAGGTGCAGGCTGAGAAAGAAATCCCAGGCTTCTTTTGGCTGAAGGGGTCTGGCTGGATACATTAGACCTAAAACCATAAAAGGATAAGAATTGTAAGAATTTAATGCTCTTCATTAAATACCTACAGTCCACAACACTGGAAATATATCACTATAGAAGACAAGGGCTGGTAAAGCCACACAAGATAATGGGCATGTATGATAATGCCAAAGAAGTGTGGGAGAGAACTCTTTCCAGAGCACCTAAATACTTTTTTTTGGTTAAATTTTCTTACATCCACAGGTGTGCACTCAGTGTAACCGAGTCTTTGGTCTGTAAGGTATTTAACAATTTCCCACACTGTATGATGAGATGAAGAATGATCATATAGCATAAGATCACCACTCCTAAGGCACGCTTAAAATTCACATCTTCATTTTCAGCCTCTTGTTCTTGTAACCTAATCACTCTGGACCTCAGTCCCTCATGTGTAAAGCATGGACAATGCTTCTTCCTTGATCTTGTATCTCATCTATCTAGGGCAGAGACCAACAGTTTGATTGCACAGCATCTGAACACAGAAGAATCCCAACCGTGGCAGGATTCAGTATTAATAAAATACCGTTATTAAAATATAGAGCTTCATGCTAGAGTTTAGATGATATCTGGATCACTCATTCACAAAGACTGTAACAGACCTGAGTGATTGTAGACAGTCTATCTATTGCAAGCATAACTGGAGTTTGTAGACGTTACTAGAATACCTGTAACCACACTGAATACCTAGACTGTACTCCTGGGACGTGTGGGGGAAATTAATATTGCACACACACACATTTTATGCATATAAGCTATACACCATGTGATATACACACAGGATACTAAAGATCCTAATTCCTGGTAAAGAACTGTCATTTACAGTTCATGCTTGTGAATCAGTCATACCTGTCCAGGGTGGAACTGCCAGTGGAGTACTCTTTTGATGCGGACCGACTAGCATAAAAGGATGATGACTGCAGTGGTAAAATACCTTGAAAAACAGAAAAAGAGGCAGGTCATTCTGTTCCAGGTAACTCAACTATTTATACAATATACAAGTACTTTAAAAGTATTTAGTCAAAAGGCTTAAAAATCCTCAACTATTGTTTTCCAGAATTGGTTGGGAAAGTACTAACACACATACTTAGAAGTACTAATGCAAATATTAATCATAAGTAAAAACATATTGAAGTTTTAATGTATTAAATACCATAATCTCCAGCAAATCCAAATTGGAGTATGAAACATTAAAGCCACTGAATGGTCTTAACTATCTGAAAGACAATAAATGCCTACCTCTTGTTCAAAATACAACATACACATAACAGGAAACTCACTAATGATTTCCAGCACAGTGTGAAATGCAGAAATGAAAACCGTTTCTCTTCCCACTCCAAATCCTACAGTAAATTACTGTATCCTTGGGGCAAAATATGATAGTTTCATTGTTCTGATATCATAGCGTCAGATCCTGAGACTCTTAATTCCTCAGATGATGCCACATTAAAAAAAAAAAATGCTCTCATCAAAAAAATACCCACCTATTATGGTGAATCACAGTGTAATTTAGTTTGGATAATGAATGAATATTTTCATCTATCCCAGCCTGAAGTGGTTTGAGACACACAACTTTGGAAAATGCAGATATCCAAAGGAAGTTCACAAGACTGTTACCTGAACTTGCAGGTATACACTCACAGACTCTAGATTTTGATTCTAAACAGCAAACTGGATTTTCATTCAGAGATAAACATTCACCTTACTGGCTCCTCCAGTAACCCGTTTCTGCCACCAGAGCTGCACTTAAAGAATGCATTCGGCAACATCCCCCATAAAAACAAGATCTTGAATGTGTCGTTCTTTATGGGGAAGAGGCTCAGTATTTTTCAGTGAAGCGGAAGAAGAGTGCTGCTGACTAGCTTTTGTACATACTGACAATATTTCTACATTGTCTATAAAACCTCGACACACACCAGTATCCAACAGAAGAAAAGTCCTGGCCCCAAAGAGTTCTCTTGCTAAGTTCTGGGTAAGAGATAGGGAAGTAAAAGCAAACAGTAAACATTTTCATCATGAAAACCAGCCTACAATTCATGCAGGCATTAACAGCAAAGGAAAGCTTTAAAAATAAACAAGCAAGCAAAAAGGAAATCCTTAGGTGTTTACAGAAATCCCCTCCCAAGGGCAGCTTGGAGCAAAGTTTGAAGCTGCTTGTTGAATTTTCAAACACACCAGCACAGGGGTTGGCATCATCACCCAAGTATAAAGGTCAGGGTCACACTAGAGCAGGACAGGCTTTCAAAATGAAAGCAAGTTGTTTGTATCTCATACAAGGCTCTGCGGGAATCAAGAAAGTTGGTGGCGCAGGGAAAGCAGATCAGGAAAACCACCTGTGCAGCAGCTTTCTAAACTAACACCAAACAGGTGAAATCCTACTGGTTAAAGCCAGTATCATTTGGGTGTACTTTTATTTTTTTACCTGATGTCCTATTTTCCTCTGCTTGCTTCAGATTCAACTGCTTTTCTCTGCTACTGTTCAAGTACTTCCATGCAGGATCACTCAAGGCTTTATTGTTCCTACAGATAAACAAGAGTGTAAGTCAGTGCAGTTACAGAAGATACAGAATATTCCTGCTTGATGTTTACAGCTCGGTTTAAAGCATTTCTTTCCTATGACCTTTAATTCTTGACTATGGAACAGTTAAACTTTACTCACAGATAAGTTTAACACTTTTAAACAAGCTTTCTTACTTATGATCAAATGCCATTTCAAACACATGGAGCTTATTATCCAAACAGCAACCTCCCTTTGTGAATTTTGTTTTGAAAAGGGTCAAAGGAAGTTCAGTAAAGGAGGTATCTACTGCTATACACATAGAACATATGACAATCTCAACTAAACTGACAACAGAAAGATGCCACAAAATTTGCATGTGCCAGTTCCTACAAATCAACTGCTAGAGCAGGTTTCATCTCCCTGAATCCTGAGTGCAAATCCCATTTTGAGCACCCAGTATGTTCAGAAGTTGGCTAGTGGCTGGCCTGCAACATGTTGGAAATACTCAAGCACTCCTGACAAAAACTGACCTTTACAAAAGAATGAAGAGTTTTAAACCAAACTAGAAACAATGGTTACTTACGTTGAAGAATCATTCTCTTTGGGATAATCTTCATTCATTTCTGAACCAGCAGGTTGTGTTCTTTTCCTCTTTTCACTGGTGACAAAAAAAAATTTAAGGGGTCATTCTTTCAGGAAGGCTAGTAAATGATCCTCCTCCCACTGAACTCCTCATGTTTTCTGTGCATTTTGCACCTATCTTCCACTATCTCCACTTTTATAACTTAGCATACAGAGAAGAATTTGGTTTGCCCAACTCTTAAGTCGTTCATAAAGCTCTAGTGCCAGCACCAGCCAGAGGCTAGAAAAGCACTTGTTAACATCCAGTTAAAAGCAATAGCAAAACTAGAGGAAGAAACATAAACCCTTCTTACTTCTAGGTGTACCGCAGCTCTATAGAGAGTGAAATTTAACAATAACATAACAAGAGGATAACATTCCTACCGATTCTCCAACAAGCCTGTTCTGTGAGGTACCGATGACACAGGAGATGCAGAAATGTTCACCCTGTTGCTCGGTGTTCCAGTGGAATTCTTCACAGATGCTCTTGCTGGGGTACCCAGTACCTTGCGAAATGGATTTTCCTCCTTACTTTCCACAGTTACTCTTTTGGAAGGGGTCTGCAAAACCCAAGTGGAGGAAGCCAGGGAGACAACCAAAACAGTGAATAACCTGACTCTCTTCAGTCTAATTGAGCATTTACACCACTGCTTTACTTGCTACAGTGTAGCACTCAACAGCAGAAAAAATGCTACTTGTAACAGATTAAGAGAGCTTAACACTAATTAGACAAATAACATTTTGACTCTATTGGAGCATGTCATGAATGTGAAACTCTGTAGCAATAACCAATTTCCCTTCACATTTTTCAATGCTAAGTCAGCTGAACTTCAGTTTTCAAAATGTCCTTTAAACAAAAGAAAAAGAAAATTCCAGGCATGACTCCTAACTATCCCCAGATCAATTCTGGGTGGTGTTATTTTAAAAAAAAAAAAAAAAAAAAAAGGCCATATTAAACCCCACACAATTAGAACAGTGCCCTGACAACCTTGGGCCAAGCAAGTGCCACATGCAATGCAATGGAAAGAGCTAACAGTTGGCTAGTTGGCTGATTGTGGAATGTTGGTCAATTTTAGACTTGAAAACTAAGTATGTCTAATCCTACCACTGTATACAGAGCTTTGGAGTTTTTAATGGGAGACTACCATTAAGCAATAAGTAAAATTTGTTTTGGGACAATGTCAAGAATATTCTCCCTCAGGGCAGTAATACAAGCATATTCACAGAGTTATAAGTAAAATAAAGTCAGTTGATGCACCATGAAATCGGTGTTATGCAGGGAGAAAAAAAAAAAGAACAAAAATAACTTGGAGGAAAAACACTTTTGGGGAGGTCTGCATTACACAGAAATCTGAGCAGAATGCACAAATTCAGTACCTTTATTCCAATAGAAAGCTGGGTCAGCAGTTTTTTGATACATACATTTGGTCAAAGTTTACTGAACTCATTAAGACCTATGCTGACTACAACACGTTCAGCTGCTAAGTGAAGCGTTCAGTATAAGCAAAGACAGCCTCAACTATGTGAGAAGCAAGTCTTAATCGTGTACTTTCCCTCTATTTCTGCTGCTTCTCTGCCTGATAGCTCAGCATGAAGAACATATTGTCTTCCACAGCCAAGACACTGATTTTTCTTACTCGTAGACAATATATGGCCCCTCACAAGCAAGACATATCGTTACCAACCACCCTGCATACATCTATTCCAGGCCCTCTAGATTACAATACTTTGGATGCAAAATAACTATTTACAGTGCTATTACAACATACAATAAGAGAATGAGAGGAGGAAATGAATGAAATAAAATTAAAGGAAAAATTTGAACAATTAAACAAACCTGGTTCTCTATATAAGAGAATTGCCTATTAGCTTCCTTCTGTGTGGTTCTGCTGCCCAGCACACCTCCAAAGCTGCCAGATCCCTGAGAGGGTTTCCCAGCTGACAGGAAAAGAACACAACATTTAATCTGATTGTCATTTAACTGACTGGCCTTATTTGTAAGAACTTATTTCACTGGAGTTGATTTTAGAAGGGATGCACTAGATTCCTGTCAACAGACAGTACGATATTCTGAGGGCACAGGTACAATAAGCACGTGCTGATGGGTCATTACTGCTCATTTCCTCGTATGGCTTTAAAGTTCCTACCCTTAAAAAGAACAAAATCAAGTAAAAAGGGAAGAGACCAAGTCTGTGTGATAAACAGATGAGTTTTTTCTAATACCAACATATTTACAGCATAAACAATTCCTACGTGTTTAACGTCTGCCCATTTTTCATCATGACAAAGGTATGTTCTGAGAAAGGAATAAAACAAAAATTAGGGTTCAGGGTCAGACAGAAGCATTTACACAAATGCAAAGAAAGTTGTAACACAAGGAGGACAAAATGGCTAAAGATGAAAGAAAACATAGCACTGACCCCTCTCCAAACTGTTAAGATGGTTTACAACAACTGCACTTACCAGGATGAACCCTGTCTTGATGGACCGCATCCAAATACATCCGCATTTCATTGGCATCTTTAAATGGTACCTTATCAATTGTCAGGAAGCTGGTATCTTTTAGCGTTAGCATCAGGCAGCACAATTTTCGACCATTTGGTCGTAAGGTCACAGTTTTAATGTTATGGCTTAGCTGAAAACAAGAAAGAGACTGTAAGTGTCATTTTTAAAAGGCCAGAATACTTACAAATTCAAACAGAACACTTCAAATAGAGAGGGTCAGAGGCACTCACACCAAAATACTTCTCCTTGCTCCATTTTGGGCACATATTAAGCATCACAGAACTAATGCAACTGGTGATCCTGGAAGCTAACAGAACTGAAAGGACAGTACCACTATAGCTCAACAGTGCCTATAATCCCGGATAAGCTTTCTGAACCATGTTTTGCTACTGAATGTGACATTTTTGAACATAAAGGAATAAGAGCTTCATACAGTCCCATTTAGCAGTCTGAAACTTCCACATCAAGTCTAAAATAAAATTCAAGATGGCAAAAGTTTTAAAAGTACAAACTTCTACTCACCGTTACAGTTTGCGCTCAGAGCACGCAGATTTGATACAGCTTAAGAAACACACTGAGGGAGTAAGTCAGTAAGAAACATGCCTAGTCTGCTTGCACCATTATAACATTTAAGCGGTGTCAAAACTTTCAGGGTTATACACAAGCACAAGGAAAATGTTGTGCTCCCTAATAACGTCACCAGTACTTTATTGTACCATTACTTAGTCATTACTTCATGTTAAGTCCCCTCTAAGAACAGGCTCTTCAGTAAAGGCTCTACTATCCACATGAGCTGAGGGGAGCATCTAAAGCAGAGCAAGCAAAAGAACATCCCACATCTGCAGACTGCATGGAAATTTGACAATACAGACCTAAGCGTACTCTCACTTTCCATTCCCTTGCTCTTTTTTGCTTAATTCTTCATTTTGCTGCTGCTTCTTTAGCCTTGCCTAGGGTCAGGCACTAGCTATGCAATGACCTCCACGCCAGGATGTTGCTATACTCACTGCTTCATACAAGACTGGAAACCACAGCCAAGGTCTTTAGGCACTACACAAG
Source organism: Ceryle rudis (assembly GCA_033439905.1). NCBI lineage: Eukaryota > Metazoa > Chordata > Aves > Coraciiformes > Cerylidae > Ceryle > Ceryle rudis. The sequence goes on along the minus strand of JAAGNO010028136.1, from coordinate 3,581 downwards.
GCCAAGCAGAACACCGCCCATCCCATTGGAGTGCTCTCCTAATTTGCCTGGCCTGCGTGTTGCCACACTACTGAGCTAAGTAACAATGATGAATTAATAGCCACGAATGCTAATTATGCTCTAATGCCAAAGTTTCGGTACCCAATGCTCTAGAACCTGTCCTGTTTAAAAATATTCCCCATTTTTACTTAAATTTGTTCAGGTATAGAAAAGACTGAGATAGTAAAAAGCACTCTGTGTCCACCAGTGAGATTTCTTTTCTCCAGTGAAGATCTCTAGTTTCCTGGAAAGCCAATCTAGACATGTCAGCAGTTTATGGATTTATAGTTTAATCAGAAATGAAGGGTTTATTTTTCAGGGACAATAACACTTCTGAGATACTCTGTGCTCAATCCTTATCCTTGTGTTTTCAGGCGTTTTCTTTGGTTTGGTTGTTTTTCGTTTTGGTTTTTGGTTTTTTGGGGTTTTTTTTTGATTTTGTTTTTTTTGGGGGGGACTGAGGGAGGGGTGCCCTTTTTTTTGTTTGGTTGGGTTTTTTTGTGTCTTTTTCTAATATAAGCTAAAAATGTCTTCAAAGACCTAATAATTGAAAAGGGGACTCCCAATTTTTCATCCTCTCTTAAAACATTGAGCCCAATGAAAAAGAGATTACAGTTACTTCATGTCAGTGCAAAACAATCTATTCCAACTCAAAATGCAATCACGAGAGGGCTCCATCCATATCCTCTAAGCACATTATGACCCATTTAGTGTCATCAAGTCTTGGCAGGTGGGGGCAAACGAAATATTTCTCCTAAGACATATCTAGCATCCAGGACAACGTAGTCAAAGCTCTGGAACATCAGTAAAACTTATCATCTGACATAAGAAATTTGATGACACAACAGTCACTGCAGAAAGAAATATAACTTTGGAACCATTCAAATGTTCCACTATAGAAAAGAGGTAGGGAAATATCCCTCACACTTCTCCCAGAGCAACTTGTCAAAAAAAAAAAAAAAAAAAAAAAAAGAGGAATGCTACTTATAGAGCAAAATTATCAGGACTTTGTCAGGCCAGAAGTGGCACTGACAAGATCATGGTGACAGATGGGGCTGGCTCACACAGACTACACTTGAGCACACGTCTGGAGCGCAGGGGCAAGCAGCTCTTCCTGCCTGCTGTTTGCACCCACCAACACTCTTGTGCCAGCGTCTGTGTTGCTTCAAGATCAACGGGGCCAGAAAGCAGATCCCGCTGAAAACTAACCACCAGCCAAACAGAAATAATTGGTCTAAATACGCAGCATTTCCTCCTCTTCCTTCACTGTGGTTTTAAGTGCCACAGTGCCCTACCACCCCCTTTAGATCTCACACTCGCTCCTTCCCCCAAATTAATTCACGTGAAAATCCTCCACTGAGTTCACACAGAGATCTGACAAGTGCCAGAGCCAGCAGATATGAGAGGCTGGGAGCAAACCTGCCCCTTTAGACCACGGTTAGCTGTTCCTCAGCTCATTCTCCCACAGAACCACCACTGCCACACCACATTAACACTCGTCCAGGTAGAAAGGAGTACATGAGAACAAGCACCCAGGGAAGGTACAAGGGGAAGAAAAGACCACTCTTCTCAGGAGCAACACGGTCCAGTGCTGGGTTAAATCAAATACACAGCCACAGCATCACATGTAAGGAGGCAGACAATGCTTTTCAAGTTTCCAGTAATGGAGGCAGGAACTATGCACAGAAAGTCATTTTCTCACGCCTTGATTCCAAGGCAACACAGGCTGACAGATTATTTGCTTGAAACTTTTCAGCACACACAGAAAAAACCAGATCTTTCAAAAATTAAGTGAACTTCTTTCTCTGAGTCCACACACAGAAAGAAATGGCTTAGAGAAATGTGTGGAGAACAGTACTGATAAAAAACAACTGTGGCACGAAAAAGCAGAAGCCAGCATTTAGGTGAGTTACAAAGGCCATTACAAAGGTACTAAATAAGATAAGACTTTTTTTTTCCTCCAACTTCTCTTCTATCCTTTACATATTTTTAAATCAGATAAATTTCTTATAGACAAACACTCCTTTGCATTCCTTTGATATGGGACATTTTGCACAAAAAAAAACCCTAGAGAGGCTGAGACAAAACCAATTGTACAATGAAAAAAACCCCAAATAATTTAGGGTGAACACTGGAAGAAAATCTTTAACAATGATCTGCATCAGCCTCCCAATGAGGAGCGTTGGCTGGCACATTTGAAACTTAAAACTGCAACGACTGCTATTCAGCAGGAAAAGGCAGCGAGTGTGTTAACACCACTACTCTTCAGCTGGGAAAAATGTTACTGCAAAGCATTCAAGACCTTCACCTCTAAATTCTGCAAATGTACCAGGTTACATGTCCCCAAAACCTGAACAAGTGAGCCACGATGCTATACACTTTGGTAACTTTTCTCTGCTTTATGGCTCTTCTCATTCAGTAGAATCTTGATGCTGCCCTTGACAGATCCTTTAACAATACATGTGAATAATTTACGGGAGAGTTATACAAAGGGATCAGTGTTCAGGAAGCAAGGAACAAGAAACAGTGACAGAGGGAAGTTTGTGTGACACTTAATAGCCTTGAAGAGGACAGCTGTTCACAAAAGAGCACAATCCATGCGCTGCTCAAACAAAAATCTTAATAGTTGGTGTACCTGAAATGTCTTTGGAATTCCTCCAACATTGTAGTGAACCACTAGGCTCACTTTGTTGTCCTTCTCCACAATTTCGAAGCTCCCTTCTTTCCATTTTGTAATCCCAGTTTGCATGCTGCGCATCCGGACAGGTCCATGCACCTTTAGCGGAGCCATGCTTTCTGACAGGAAAGCGCTAACAAGAGTGAGCACACTCCACCTCAGCAACCTGCTAAAAAGGAGAAATCTATGACTAGGCAGGCTAAATAATCTCTACACAAAAACATAAGTTTCTATCGAAGTTTAGTAGAACTGTTTTGGTGGCTTGTTTTTTTTTTTAACACAGTGAAGGAGAGATAGACACGAGCAAAAGCAACTTAGATTAATAAAACCTCTCCCAGCCTAGGCTGCAACTCGCTGATTCCTCCCTTCTGAAAGGCGAGCAGACCCAGCCCCAGCACAGAACTTCTTGCAAATCCTTAAAGCAACACATTTAAGGAAAATAATAATAAAAAAAGAGTGCCTGATAGAAGCCGCTAAGAGACGGAAACCGAAGTTTCAGAGGAAGCCCAGGAGGGAAAACGAGCTCGTTTCTGACGGGATATGAGCCGCGGTCACCCAGAGGAGCCTGGAGTCGGGCGTCCCGGGGCCGGCGATGCGCTCCGAGCTGCGGCTCCCCCCCAGCACGCTGGCCGGCAAAGCCACCGACCCAGCGGAACGAGAGGCAGCAGCCCCCGCACCGCCGCGAGGCACGCTTTAGATAAAAATTAGAAGAAATGAATGAAGCGGCCCCAGCGCGCAGCCCGGGAGGCGCCGGAGGAGGGTCCCCCCCCGGCAGCCCGCGCTCGGTCGCTGCCGCCGCTCCCAGCCCGCCGCCGCCGCGCAGGCCTAAGAGCGCCGCGGCACCGCCCCGGGGCGGCTCCCGGCC
>JAAGNO010028135.1:0-14128 GCA_033439905.1 Ceryle rudis | reverse complement strand
GTAGAGAGCAATAAGGTCTCCTCTCAGTCTCCTCTTCTCCAGACTAAACAACCCCAGTTCCCTCAGCCTCTCCTCATAAGGCAAACTACTTATACACCAAACTGCTTGTTGTGCTAAACCCTGTCCTGATCTGGCCACCTCAGCACTCTGTACCAAAAGGGATGCAGGACTGTGCCCAACTGCAAGTCTTACATTCCTGGAACAGACAGATTGGTAGGTTTGCTGCAGTTCAGGACAGCACCCCCACCAAAGCAAAGTCCAGAACAGATGCTTTATGGCAGGACCAGAGATGATGGTGATAGTCAAGGCACCGACCAATCACATCCAGTGAATCCAAATGACAGTGTCCTCACGCTTAGAGAAGCTAAAAACATCCGCTCACATAGAGGGACACACAATAATCCAAGAAGCAAGTGACAACCTGTGCTATGCTCCCTTGCTAAAAACTTTACAGAACTAACTATTGCAAATTTTGAGATGACTCTATTACCCAAATCTCTCTTTGAAACTGTGTTCAAGTACAACAAAACCTCAGGAAAGGATCACGGTGTATCATAATTCTACCTCATTTCTATGGACTCCACCCATTTATCACGCTAGCAATCTGTCACACTGCATCCTTATTGATATATATATTTGTTTTTCTTGTAATTTTACCACAGTTCCCCATATGAACTTTTCTTTTTTTCCTCTAGCACCTTCAGGACATACATTCAGTACTGGGATTCTTATTTTCTCGTATCAGCTAAAAAAAGAGGTTTACAGGTTTGGCAGTCCCTTTTCCACACTGAAATACTAACAGTGTTAATTTTTGTTGATCATAAATTGTAGTTACACGTTCCAAGTTCATGCAGAGACGTGGTGATAAGCAGTCTTCATCCCTTCTTTATAAGGGGAAGGGACAGGTTAACTGAGCTTTTTTTATTTGAAGTTTAAAGAAAAAGGGGGTTCGGGTGTTTTTGGTTTTCCCCTCCCTGCGCTAAAATTTTCCAACCAGTAACTTTTACTTCCCTTAATTTTGCAACAGTTTTGCAACTTCCTCTTTCTTTTTGTGATAGTAAAGTAGGGGGAAAAGCAATACGTGTTTTCTTCAAAGGCCGTCTTACTACAGACACACCACCAATAACAGAAACCAAGTTAGCTCACACTTGAGTACCTATCCCTGGTAATTATCCCTTCAGTGTCACCACAGACTTTGATTGCTATTTTGTTTTGGTTAACTGACACAGGAAAATGAGAATACATAAAGAAATATCATGATGCATCTATTCTTTATGCTTTTTAAAAATATACATAGTAAATAAATATATTTCCTTGCTTGGAAAAAAAGATAAAATTGTAGAATCATTCAGGTTGGAAAAGAACTTCAAGATCATTGAGTCCAACTGTTAACCCAGCGCTGCCAAGTTCACCACTAAACCATCTCCCTAGGTACCATATCTGGCACAACTTGAGGCCAGCTTGTGAGAACAGACTGACCCCACTTCACTACGACCTCCTTTCATGGAGTTGTAGAGAGTGAGAAAGTCTCCCCTGAGCCTCCTCTTCTCCAGGCTAAACAACCCCAGTTTGCTCAGCTGCTCCTCGTAAGATTTGTTCTCTAGACCCTGCCCCAGCTTCCTCGTCTTTCTTTGGACACACTCCAGCACCTCAATGTCCTTCTTGGAGCGAGGGGCCCAAAACTCAACCCAGTATTTCAGGTGCAGCCTCACCGGTGCTGAGCACGGGGGACAATCACTCCCCTAGTCCTGCTGGCCACACTAATCCTGATCCAGGCCAGGATGCTGTTGACCTTCTTGGCCACCTGGGCACACTGCTGGCTCACATTCAGCTGGCTGTCAACCAACACCCTGTTCCATCAGGCAGCTTTCCAGACACAGTTTACAATTGTATAAACCAGACTCGTGCCAAAATAACCTGACTTTTCTAAATGTTCTCAATGCAAAACTAAGAATGTCTCAAAAAAACTTCACGTAATTAATTTGGGACTGAACAAGAAGATGCTGTATGTGTTTAGTTGTGTCCCCATTTTGTCCTGGGCCAAACTGATGCAAAAACCAAAAAGAAGTTAGGAACATTTCTTTCTAAGCTATCTGTACAGCAACTTTCTAACGCTTTCCAGATCAAAGGAAGTATGCTTATAAATGTTGCCAAAATAAGAAACAAACTTCTGCCACCCAAAGCTGCAAATGAAGCATTAAGAACCTCTCTCCTCATACATTAAAAAAACAAACCTAAAGAAGCCCTAAAACCAAACCCACCGGAACCAACTAAAAACCCAAGTATTTCAGGTTTGAGTCATTGCATCCTCAAGCTAACCATTGAGAATCTTAAAATACAGAACTGTTTAAGGTACAGTTCTTTCTACTCTTCTACATTTGAATACTTTCAGTAACTCTTATTCTACATTTTTGGCTCTCCAAAGCGATTCAGCTTTCCCTACAAAATTAGGACCAGGGTTTTTAAAAGGGTAAGGAGGAAGTTTTTAAAGCACAATTAAATGAAACAAGCACAGTGAGGCAAATGCAGGAACCACTGTTAGCTTCACCACAGTGACATATGTGACCACAGAGCAGATTTCAGAAGGTGAAAACAGGTAGCCCACTTTCTGCCAATTTTGATGGGATTACCTTTACACAGTGGCCAAACAAGAACTAAAAGTCACCACAAAATTAAGCATGTTAAGGTGAAACTGTTATAGGGTATAAATTTGTACTCAACCAAGTACGTCAGTTAAGTGTAACAAAGGGGTTCGCAAAAATCAAAACAAACCTTTCCCACTTCACACTATGCCACTCTGATCTCTACAAGCTCACGCCTCAGTTCTATTCTCTGAGTTCTGCAATCCACTGTAAAAAAGGCTGAAAGTATCTGTATTTGGCCTCCGGGACAAACAGCTGAACAAAGGAAAGATGGAAGGTTAACGGTGTGGGTTCAGCCAGTTCCTGCTCCATCTCGGAAGTGGAAAAATCAAAGACAAAGTCTCAGTGAAAAAGATTTATACCGAGATGCAAACAGAAGGTGCAGTCACTATAGCTTATCTGTTGTGCAATGGTTTCTTGACGAGTTTGCCAGCTTGCTCAGAAATCCCACAGATTCTATATTCTATACTTCACTTCCCACACTTCTTTAAAAAAAAAAAGTTCTCCTCAACAATAAACAAAACCCCCCAAGTGGAAGTAGTTCAACAAAACATGCTGCTTTTTTACAGGTAAATTAGAGATGGAAAATGCAAAAGACTCCACCTAACAACTTGGGTTTATTACACACATGGAGTTCCATTCATGGAAGTCTGTTTACAGACACGGTGAAGCAGACAAGCGCCTTCCCACAGACAAGACTGAGCACATACACCTCTTGACATCTTTACCGCTCTCCTTCTGTGACTATAACCTCGCTCCATTAGTACCACCCTAACACCCTGTGATACCACGTTCAACAGAAATCTGGCAATTTAAAAACCTTTTGTCACCACGTAAGGTAAACTCACTTAAGAACGATGGTCTTTCATCTGGGTTTTGTGCCCATCCACTTCCTATCAATCTTATGACGAGTGCTCGATGAGGAATGTCCACTGATAAACTCTCTTCACTTAAGTCTAGTCGCTGTCCTTGTGACACACTATACATTATCTGCAAGGGGTTTATAACTTCTGTCAAAATAGACATCATGCAGTCATTAGAAATATATGCAATATAAATAGCTTACTATAGAAGGAATAATTCAGTTGGCAGACATAGTATTTATGGTTCGCCAAAAGAAAGTTATGTTTCTTTATTTGAAAGAAAAAAAGAATTTAAAAATGTATTTTTAATTTATCAAACAACACTGTAATTAAAAAAAAAAAAACCAAACCCACAGAAAGAAAGTCTAATTTGAAAAGAAACTCAAAGTTTCTCCAACAAACAGAAAAAAAAAAGAAACTCCAACAAGCTTACAAGTTGAATCATTTAAAAGGAAACCCCACAATGAAGTCCCCAGGTACACAGGTCTCAGGTTTAGCCTTTACATTAAGCTGGAAAAATAAAGACACGGCCTTACCTTCAAATGGCTGTTTCCTTGACATCACTTCCCACATAATAATTGCATAACTGTTTAAAGTATAAAAAGTATAGAACATGTTCTTTTAGATTAACACCCCTTAGTAACGCAGCGTGCTCAGCTTTACATTTAATTAAAAACATTTAGCTAAAATGATCCCGCATGCGCACACGGGACTGCCTACAGCTCACTGCAATGACCTGAATATATGATGAAAACTAGCAGGAATTTCAGCTGGTGACTTCAGCTAGCACTGCTTAATAACATTAAGCACAGGAGATGTACGTGGCTTATGTCACCGATCTGTGTTAGCTCTACTCTCCTAATGCACTGCCGATTACGCACGTGCAGTTTAAATTTTAGAATGCAAATCACAGCAAGCCCCACGGTCCCAGCTGCTCTGTCCTAACTGCAATACTGAGGCACCTCCCCAGTCGGGACTGGCACTTTGATGTTCCCGTGGACAGCAGGGTGCTAACTGGGGGGATGGCTTTTCCCCACACCTCTATCCCAGCACGAAGAGCCAGGTACCATACAGACTTGCACCCAGAAGCGCGCTCCAGTTTCCAACCCAGACATAGATACTTTCAACATATGCAATCTTCTCTACATGTCACTTGCAGCGTTTAATTTACAGAAGAGACTCTCGGGAAGAGCAGCCTGAACCATTGCTAGGAGACCAACCACACATCTGCTTACTCAAACTGGTGGAAGTTTTTTCCCTTCACATCAACGTGAATGGGAAGTAGTTCAGTGAACCCAAACCTGGTCCACCTTTAGTAGACTAGTTACTCTCTTCAATCATCAGGGTATATGAGAAACAGGTAACTTTAGACAACTTTCAAGTTAACTAAAAATAGATGTTTGCATTTAAATGAAGCATTGACTTAATTTTTATAGAAGAATAATGAATGTAGTTAAAAAAAATAAAGGGAAAAAGGAGAAAAAGAAGAAAAAGACAAAAAAAGACAAAAAAAGCAAAAGCAAAACTGAAAGCAAAAGAAAAGAAAAGAAAAAGTGAAAAGAAAAAGAAAAACAAACAAACAAAACCCCAAACCAAACAACAACAACAAAAAAACCCATCCCCAAATCTGTCTTTCCTATTTAAAACCGGGAATTCAGTGTGAGGAATAAATCTAGTAGTTCTAAAGCTAAATTATTTCACTGCTTAAGAAACTAATTCCCAATGTCAAACATATCCCTGTAAACTTACCTCTACCCTTGTATTTTTTCAGTCAATCAATTTAAAAACGGACTGAAAACATTTAAAAATGTTACTTCAAAACCACTGAAGTCCAATTCCACTGAATCAATAAAAAGGAAACTAAGCAAAGAATTTTTTTTTGCTAAAGAATTACACTTGGCAGAATAAATGTGTGCTCAGCTACTCAAATAGCTGTACACAAAGAGTATTTCCCTACATCACTAAGAAGTACCATATTTTGCATCAAGGTTACATTTAGCTGCCTCTAAGCACTGGAGCACCTAACAGCTACCAGTTGAGAAGAATAAAAAAAAAAAAAAGTAAGAATGAAATAACTGACCTTTAAAATCAATCATTTAAAATGATCTTTCCTAACTACTTATTCCATTCGCATTTTCACCTTCAGCGACGTTAACAATTATTCAAAGAGATTTTAATGAGAGCAGCCCTCCCTGTTGGCAAGGCTGCTTTTGATGCATTCCCAAGAAATCCACGCAAGCCAATTTTTTTTTGGCATGGCAAATTATTCCTTTTGTCAGACTTATTGCTGCTTGACTATTGGTTCTACAATTCGTTTCTTTAAGAAAGATCCTTCTCACAAATTTGCTTCAGTATCTCAACAACGTTCAGCTTCACCTGTTTGCTGTGGTCAAGTAATCAGACATCTAACCTTCCATTCAGTTTGAAATCTCTACAGTGAAAAGATTATGTTCTGAATTCTACAACACTGCAACATACCACTTCCCGCTGAGTCCTCTTTAGACTATTCGTGTTTTCCTTTCTTAGTTCTGCTTCATAGCATCTCCTTCTGATCCTGAGCACCGATCTTCCTGTGGGACCTTTCTGGTGGTCATCTCCGTCACGGTCTCTCTACCTTCACATCTTCCTGCTTTGAACTGCCATCCCTATTTATAATGTTGACTCAGTTTCTTTCATCTCAAGTAATCTCTTTCTACTCTATCAGTTTTTGAAGCTCTTCTAGGAATCTTTTCTCTCTTTACTTTCTCCTGTTTGGAGAAATTCCCATTCTCCCATTCCTCTGCACATTTGTTTTTTCCTAACAAGCATCTGTCTTCCTCTTGTCCACTTACTCATTAAGCCACAACTCACACTCAAAACTTCTCAAATCAGAATCCAGAGGAGAGAATGTCACATTGCTACTTCTTTCCCCATAATATAACATCATTCCTTCTCACAGTCTTCATAGTCCACATTTTCTCATCAAAGGGCAAGGAAAGCAGCTTTGTTACCATCTCTGTTCTTTGGATAGGAACGTCAAGGAACTTAAACTTAAGGGTAAGGGATAATAAGAAATGGCAATCTCCCTGAAAGACAGTAGGACCATGTGAGACTGATTCACCTCTCCCCAAAGCACAACCCTGTCAAAGATAGCTGAAGGTGAAGCTGGTAGAGTGCAACAGAGAGACAGACTTTGTCACAGTGATATGCCCATTCATGCCTCCTCAATCTCCATTTTCACAGGACAACTCCCTCCACCATCCTTCAAGTAATCTTTGAGCTCTCCAAGCCTTTTCAGATTAGCTAACTGTAACTGTAGTATCCTAAGAGCAGTTGCCATGGTGCCCACCACTCTACTACTTCCTATTCTACTCCTCTTAGTACTCAGAACTGACTGACACAAATCTACCTGAACTTTCATAAAGTTATTCCCTCAGGAGATCTCTCTAAATACTTCCTGCAAGCCTATTACCATGTTTTTTCCTAACCTCTTGCCAAAAATGTTCTCTTCTTTCCCCCGAGTACATTCTCCAAATGATGTTAATTGACGTGCACAAAGAACAAGGGTGTGTGTTAAGATTAAGGTGTGAACAGGCTTTCCCCTCCCTACTTTGTGTCTACTTTGTCTCATTTATAGAGACCAGACTCCGTCTGCTTTTGTAGTTTTAGCTCGATCTCTGGAGCATTACACTTCTCACAGTGTTCCCAAAAGAAACAGGTGACCAAATCCAGCTACTACTCAATTCTATTTTCACCTGATTCATTTTCCTTACGCACTTACGACACTTCTGAAAATAACAAAACCACCGAAAATAGGTTAAAAGTCTAAATTCAGTAAATCAAATTTGAATTCAGATTGCAATGAGAACAACACGAGTTACCTGTAGATATCGTGTTTTACACTTGCACGGGTTTTCTGACTGGGGTTGTAATCTTCAGGTGGCATGTAGATAATTGTCCCTCCTTCTGGCAAAGAGGTTTCACTTCGTGATTGCGACATGGATATGACACGCCATTTTGACATGCCAAAATCTGCAATCTGGAAAGGACAAATCAGTTTGTTTTGAGAAGAAACACTGGATTTATCAGCTGACTGCTGTTAGAAATTCCTGAAATATGCCCAAAAGAACGGGTGACTTGATGTCTTTAACCTGACACACAAAAAGTGTGTGGTTGTCCTAGCAACAGGAAACACCAGCTCCAGTTCAGAAACCATTCCCAGGTCATGACTCATGCTGCCCTGTGGCATTGCCCTATCCTGCTGTTGTAAGGAAGGAGTCACATACTCTATGGTTGAGGAATCTGCAACGGAGTTCTGTCCTGTATGAAGAAAATCACTTTCTTTGATTGGAAAAACAAGCAAACAACAAAAAACGTTGAGTACTTTTAGCTCACTGGTTGTGAAGCAAGTACAAATTTAGTATAACTCATAATAATTCTATGTAACTTAGCTTGCAGATATCCTGACAGCTGCTCTACAGAAAAATTTTAAGGCACTCCACCTCCCCCCAAAACCATGAAATGCTAACCTTGAATGAATGAAATCCCATGCTGCAAAAAGTTCCTGAGTATTTTGTTTACCGTGCGCTCTGGGAGCTTGTCCCTTCCTACAGTTTACAGTACATCTACATAAAGAATTAATTGACTTTTCAGTTTATATTACCAGACATCCACAAGCCAGGGAGCAAGATGTCAGATGAGGTTACAGGAGCCAGCAGAGTAACCTTGCTGCCTGAGCTGCAGAGTGTCTGGCATACAAGGGAGAAAGACAAGCAGCCAGCTACAAACTCTGCACTTGTCCAGCATTTTCCTAAGAACAGAATCATTTTCAACTAAGATGCTTGTGTGAGCACTGTGGCAACTAAGATAACAGAGATAAGCTTTCTGAAGAAGCGAATAGTCAAAATCCACAGTGAAAAATAACCTTTTTTTCTCCACAACTCACTCTTATCAAGCCTTCCTCACTAACCGGTCACGTTGTCTTGCTCATTCAGTACATCTGGGACGGCCGAAGCACTCTGTGAATGGTGTTGCTTTTACACACGTGCAGTACTTCTACCCTGGCATGCACAATAACCTTCCCTGCATCTCCTGGCAGCTGCCCTAATTTAGAGAATTTTGCCTCACCCCCAAAAACCACTTGAAAACTTTAAGGACAGTCTTCCAGGGATTCCTTACGGGAGGCAGAGCAGGAATGCAAGAGTTACCCTCTTCCCTTCAATTGCTCCAGCAAAGCAACCGTTTAGATGTGGTCAGGCAGAGCACCAGACCACACCAATGCTGTCTTTAAAAAAAGAATGGATAAAAAATGACTCGGACCAGTTCCCCAATCAGGTTTATCAGGAAGCTGGAGAGATGGTGATGCCAGCACAACTGAGTGGGAGGAGGTATGACCTGCCAAGGGTGTGAGCAGAGAGAAAGCTGCGTAAGGTGCCTCGCTGCCAAGAAAAATGTCTTTGCAATGGAGAAAGAAGAAATCAGCACTGGATCTTTGATCTTTGCTGAAAGGATTAAAAAAAAAAAATCATCTCAGGGTAACACCTGAGGCATTTGCCATTCAAGTATAAACTAAGTGCAAAATACCTCATTTACTCGACTAGCACATTGCTTCAATTTTACAAAGAGAGGATCTTTAACAAACCCCCTCCAACTCTTGCAGTTGTGGAACCACTTGACATTTGTGTCAGAAGCATTTTAGTCTTTTTCACATCACAGCAGTGATATTTTAAAAGGCAGAATCAAAGTTTTAAACTAATGTTACCTCTCTATGTATGTTTGCTTGCATTAAGGAGCTTCATAAAAGGCATCTTCCAACATGTTCACGTTTTGCACTTAATGTTCTACGTGTTCTTATACTACACTAACAGAACAGACATGTACATATTGCATGATGGATATCAGATGGGGGACTTACATTTTAATTTGACCTACTGCCCTCCAGAACTAACTTGCCTGAGCATCTCGGACAAGAACACTTCCTATTGTCTTCTCAGGATGGGCCAGACCTAGCTACTCTTGGAAGGCTGCCATACAGGACTGTCACTACTATTGAGTATCAGCTACTGCTGTAGCAGAAACAGCCCAAATTCTGTCTTTCTGGTCTTTACAGATGGATCAAATACACACCCGAGCAAAGCATTTTTCAAAAGAAAACCTCAAATGTTCCGTCTGCAAGGTTGGAACAAAACGTCTGGCATACAGTTACATCTCCCACTGGCCTCTTCGACCTCTACAATAATAAAACCAGTTTTGCTCATTCTGGATGCTGAAGAACATGAGAATTAAATAACTCTACCTTGACGTGAAATTCATTATCCAGCAAAATATTCTGGGTTTTCAAGTCATGGTGCAGCAACGGAGGATTCATGTTGTGCAAATAGTTCACTCCCAAAGCAATTTCATAAAGAAAGCGGAATCTCAGGCACCAGGGGATGGTGGGATATACATCTTTCTGCCAAGATAAAACCACAAAACCAGAATATAATTCTCTGTTCTGATACAACAGCACAACACAAAGACTTTTATACGAAGAAAATGACTTGGACAAGTAGTAATCCTTTAAAACATACATTACATGAACTCCTTAAAATATTGTAACTCAGCGTTCAGACTAGATAGCTGTTGAAACAAATACAGCAATGTTAATGATGCTGTGTTACGCTTCCATTCCCCAGCAGTCACATAATAGCTGATAACTGCTATACATGATGTAGGACATTTACTACATTACTCATTCATATGGAAATATGATGGAGAGACGAACTCCCATATGAAACTTGCAACCCACAGATTATGAGTACTACACAAAGGAAGGCAAGAATCATATCTTCAACTGAAACTGGGAAAAAAACCCCCAAACTGTGGTGAAACTAGGCACGAAAAGCTACTTTTATAAATATTAATATACCAAGAAAAAGGCAGTAAAACTCAACTGAAATCTTAAAAATGATGTTGACCCAAATGTCTTTATGAAAAGCACACGGCTGAGCTCTCTAAGGCACGACATATATAGTGTATATAAGTGACTGTATATAATAATTCAACGTGAAGCCCGTTATAGGTCACAACATTAAAGGCAAAAGTGTAGTCCAAGTAAAATCTGCAGGCTCTTGATTGTCTTTTCGGGATACAGAAAGTCCATCTGAGCACCAAAGTCTGCGAGTGATAATGACTGTCCTTTAATTTGATATATTATTAATAAGACACTTTACTACTTGCCTTAAATACGGAAATCACAATCTATTTGAAACAATCAGGGATTGTATTTAAAGGCTAAGTACACTTACCCCATGTAAAAGCTGGTTTAACGACCCATTTGTCATGTATTCCGTTACAATTCCCAGAAATTCAGGCTCGTTGCAAATTCCCAAAATTGGCAGAATGTAACTAAACCTGGCTTTGTGTAAAATCTCTGCCTCTTTTAGAAGGTGGTTCCTATCGCTTAAAGAAAACAAACAAACAAACAAACAAAGTTACCACACCAATACTAGGAAACTCAAAGCAAATGTTGAGTTCCCTGTATTCTCTTTAAAAGCCGTTGTACCTGTAGGAGTACCACCACCTTTCACCACTTGGTTCCTACTATGCTGTTTTGATGTAAGACAAAGCAGAATCTGCAAATGGAAATACAAGAGAGCTTCCCCAGTTTTGCTGTACCACACAAATCTGTTGCTATCACACATTTAATCCATGTTTCCAGTAAATAAGGATACAATCAGAACTCCAACTTTCACTATCCCATGGAACCGTAACAGTACAAACCAGCTACACTGGTTGTAATTTACTGCCTGTCCTCAAACCTTGAGTTTTCACCGAGGCCCAATATTAATCTCCTACGCTGGAGATTTTCATATTCACAATTCTCCAACCATTTAAATTTAGTGGCCCCTGATGTGCACTAAAATAACGTGGGTCAAAGGAATGCACCTTCAGTTTCTGAAGGAAAAGGAATGACCCATTGTGTTTTGCTTTCACATAAATTGTTCTTTAAGATTGAGCCTCTGCTTTCAATCACCCTCTGGAAAAAACATCCCCTGGTTACACGGGAAGCAAGAAGGGACCAGCCTCACCATGTCTGGATGCCTGAATTTGGCTGTGTGAATGCTTTCTGTTATGTCAAACCCCCTCATAAATGTGAATTTGATGAACATTTACAAATTCAGACACTGGAGCACGTGGAGTCGAGAAGCTCAAGTTTTATTTAAGACTGAGGATGCTTCTACCTGTAAAAACGATAAACTATTTGGCATGCCTTTTATCTCAAATGTTCTTGAAAAAAAGGAGTTTGTTGGCAGTCAAAGTGGACCATGAAGGATAATTGTAAGAATTAAAAGATTTAATAGCAGTGGAGACTGGTACAGGCACAACTATGTGATTAGGACATCCAAATACAGGACTTCTGCAGCACATCTAAGGCTGATCCTTTGGATGTGAGCCAGTCTAGTTCAGAACCAGTAGAGCTGTGCTGGAGCATGGCTGCCTATGAAGCAGGGCTGTGCCCATCACGATCTGCTCAGCACAGTGCCGTGTTAACACAGCTATATAGCTCCCAGATGAAGTCTGGCTCGTGTCCGTCAAGCTCAGGGCACACACTGAAGAGCCCCCATTAGTCTGAACCCCTCGATGTAGATCCAGTCCTCAGAAAGAAAAGGTCGTCAGAGTACGTGGGGAAAAGAGAAAGCCTGGAGAGCTGCAGCCTACTGCTTTTATGACAGGAAAACTTTGAATTTAGATGGATGTGAAATTAAGGACAATTGTTGGTCCTTATCTACAGGATGTAACAAGGCTTCCCTTATACAAGACTCTAGGAAGCGATAAAAGTAAAAAGCAGCCTTCAAAAAAAGCATGGTACAAAAGACACAACTCCTGTCCTTCTTCTCTCCAGAAAAGGCTAAGTCTGAGAGAGTTCGGGGTTGTCCCAGACTGTGAGGCACATCCGCATGGGATTCAGCTGTAGCTGGGAAATGAGTTGCAACATACCAAGGTCTATTCCTGTGTCTGTAAGTCACTTCACCTTTGTCTGCTCCACACCAGAAGGGCGTTGAGTAATACCTAAGTTAGTACAAGCCCACAACAACTTCCCAGCTGGCTTTGCTCTTTGGCTGGTCACACACAACTTCTGGGATACCCAGCACAGGATTCCTGTTTGGGGAATTAACCGCACCAGGAACTCTTCCCTTTTCTCGACAGCATTTACAGGATGGCATTTTGTGTTGCCTACTATACAAGTGACAAATCACTTGATGCAGAGACTGGATTTTAACAGATTTCTTACAGCCTTCGGTCTTATGATAGTGTTCACAAGCTTTGCATGATATACGGTAGGTGACTGAATTATTTGGATTACCTCAGTTGCCATTCTCATAATAATTTCCCAGGTTAGATGTCACACTAATCTAAATTCTTGAGAGGCTAAAAAGAATATTTGCTGTTTTCCTCCAACGGATTTCAGAGGATAAATATTGCATTCCTGATTAGGAGGAATTTAAGCAGACATTTAAATTAAAGAACTAAACCTCATACCCGTAAACCTATCCGAGAACACAATATTCCTGCTTAAAAACATAACTGAGATTCCATTTCATTCTGGCAAGATTTCAGAGATAAAGCCTGTGTATAAACACGTGGGGAATAAGAGGAGAGGCTTAAACCAATTTATATCCTAGTAAATCGAGTCACAAGAAGCCTTGTTATTTTGAGTGAAGCTATTCTGCCTAAATGCCTAATACTACATCAAAGAAACCAGAGGAAGAAAAGATTAAAGACACCTAGATAAGACGCAAGAGGCAAGTTTACAGTCAGGCATGCTTCAGACAGGGTAAGAAGAGGCAAATTTGCATTGACATGATAAAAAAAATTGCACTAGAGGGAATGAATGAGGCAGAGAGGGATGAAAAACTACCCGGGCTCCAGGAGAATGGAGAACACGCCTGCCACAAGCTGAAGAGCTGACGACAAATACCATTTTTACGTGGGGCCCTACAAGCCTATTATTTATTGTAGCTTCTCTCAGTACTGTGAAATCTGGGGATAAAAATTAAATCAGTTGTGCATTGTCTGGGAGAAGATTCTTCCTGGAGCTAGAAGCAATCTCAGTAATCTCTAGTGGAGACAGTAATGCATTCCTTATAGTCTCTCTGCAAGCAAACGCAGTAGTCACTGGAGCGGAATATCCAGCAAAAGGGTTAGCAAGCAACACACGCGGAAAGGAGCCAAACTGTGCAAATCCCACCTTGAGGAGGAACCGAGGTGCACGCTGCAGAGGGAAAAGAACTTTAAGAGGCAACTTGCGCAGTGCCTGACACGCCGAGGCTGTGTCACGGACAGACTGAACCCACCCAGTTTCAATAATGGAAAGAGAGGAAGCTCCAGCGGCAGTATGTACTTTCTCATGCCCCGAGCTGAATCACTCTTCGTGGGATCGCCTTTGCCCATGGACTGAGCGCTGCCCACCGAGAAACCGAGCTGAGAAACCCACGCCGGCACCTTCGCCGTGGCAGCTCGACCCACGCCCGCGGCCGCCTTACCCACGAACGGGACGCACTCCTGGCGTGTCCCAGGCAATGCGGAAGCGTGGGATCCCCCTCTCGGTTTAGGGGAAAGGCGGGTTAAGCTCGGTCCTTCCCCACGGGAGGTCCTCCCCAC
>JAAGNO010028132.1:35750-58899 GCA_033439905.1 Ceryle rudis | reverse complement strand
TCCAGAGGGACGGGGCAGTGTCACAAGGCAACACAACCTAAAACCTATAAGGACCAATCGGGAGGAGGAAGGGTGGGGCAGGCAGGGGCAGCTGGAAGGGTGTCATGGTGTCTACCCCAGGGTGGCAGGGCCTGGGTGCCCCAGGGTTGTGTCCCCTGGTATCTTGTGGGGACCAGTGGAGGCTGGGACTCTGGCCACAGGCTGACTGCAGCTGGGGAGACTGGGCATGCCAGGTATACTGGGCACACTGGTGAGCAAGCGGTGATCGCTCAGTGAAACACCTGGAGAAGGAGGATGCGTGCCGGGCCCGCAAGAAGCAGGAGGGAGAGGAGGAGGCTGGGTGCAGGGGTCGTGGAGAAGGGACACAGTGCTCCCGAGGTGCCTGGCAGCAGTGAGAGCGTCACCCAGGGACTGACTGTCTTGAGGTACCTCAGCCTGCAGCTCCAGCCCCTCTAGCACCCTCAGGCAGATGCCTGGCCTGGACATGCCCACAGCCAAGCCCACCTGGCTTTCAGGGTCCAGGGAGAGGCAGCAGGTGACACCAAGCAGCTAACCCACACCCTGACCTGAGAGAGCAGCAACAAGGGCAAAAGGAGCCAGAAACCCTGGTGTAGGCACAGCCTTGAGCCTGTTTCTGGATTAGCTCAACTAGAAGACACCAGTACCTCTAGGATGGTGCACAGGAAGGGTTTTTCTGGGTGTACCTGGTAGGTGACCAGCCCTGAGGCAGTCAGATGTTTCCATGATACTCTGTCTTGCATTAAATATTATCTGCCAGGTCATGTTAATTAACATTCCATCTGTCATAACACAGCAGGGTAGTGAGCTGGGGGAGGATAAACACTCTCCTGTTCACTACCTGCTGGTAATTAGTGGAGGAATTAAATAATAAAAAAAATAAAAAAAGGCTGCACTCTTTTTAAGGATTGGTGAATCAGTGCTTTGTGGTAACTCAGCTGCTTTGGGTGAATCTGGGGTCTCAACTACATCCAAGATTGATCCAGGACTTTAGTCAGTGAACCTAGTGCATGTTCTTGTCTTAATTACACCTTGACAGTAGCCATGCTACGTACAGCTCAGGACAAATGCACATTCAGAAGAAGGCTTAGGGTTGGAGCTTTTCCAGACACCATCTCTACACCCCAGGAAAAAAAATGTCTCCCTTTGAAATCTCACTTGCCCTATTTCCTCTCGGAGGAAAGTTTTTCTGAGAAGTTTGATAAAACTCCTTTGGTGTTTTTGGAGCTGTAGTGCTTTGAAATGTATCTGAACTTTCCTTTAGAGAACTTTTTTTTTTTTTCCTTTTTTTTTTTCCTTTCTCAGCTCAAATACACTCCACATTGCTTGGCCTTGTTGTGTACCCGTCTGAGGCAGGTTAACTAGTATAATAAGAATATAAATGAGTGAGTGGCTTGTCCTATTTTTAATGCAGTGAAATCCCGTTTCCTCTTCTCAGGTCAACTTTCCAGTAGTCACCACAGAATTTGTTATTTTAACTTACTTTCCAGGTAAGATTTGTACACACCATTGCAAGGGACAACATAACACATGGATGTTCTTAGAAGGTTGATAGCTCTGCACCAGGTGTGTCCACCACCACAGCCGTGCCAGCTGTGAGAGAACATTAGTGTGATCCCACCTCATGCAGGCACATTCACATCAATCTAACCAGTCATGGCTGCTGAAGCTACTTGTTTTGCTCTTTGGCAGGGCTGTTTTTGTCATTTTATCTAACCGGCTTTACAGCTACACCTGCATTCACAGTAGAAGCACATTGCTAGCACAGAACAGCAGTATTCCCCTGCCTACAAAGCACCCCAATGCAGATACCATGTGACTTAGCGCTAAGAGGACAGCTCTGACAAAGAGCTTGGTCCTTGTTAGTCTTTGTTTCTGAGATAATGGGATTTTCAAGATACAGGGGGTGGGGAGACAGTTTACCTGTTATTTTTTAATATAATGGCTGGACTTGGTTTTGGTATTGTTTCCAGTAAAACACACTTTAGCTTTAAAGAACTCTTTTTTTTCCTTGATGGGCTTGTTTGTTTGCAAATAGAGAGTCTCTAGCAGCAGGCCAGGTCTTCTTCAAGTATGTGTTTTAGCGTGGCTGCAGGCCATCCATGCACAAAAGTTACCATCTGGTTTATAAACCACAGCCTTGGGGATCAGAGGGGGACTTCCCTTGCAACTTTTGTCAGAGCTCCAATATGCCTTCCTCTGGACTGGGCCACAGCTCAGAGCTGTAGTAACACCATTACGCATCTCTGTGCGTCGCAGTAAAACCAAGCAGAAGTTCACATCTTGGTCAAGAGAAGAACGCAGCTGTTACAGTAAATCAACATGAGCAAATTGCTTCTGTTGCATTGAGAATGGTGTGGCCAGCGTCACTTGTTATGTATGTGAATGAAACGTCATGCACATGAAAGGACATTCAACCACAGGCAGGAAAAATAAAAGTTCAAAAGAAAATGCAAGACGTGGGCAGAGCAGGGTCTGCAGAAGTGGGTGATCAGGGGGGACAGCGAGCAAGGAGCAGGAATGAATCTGGGAAGTCCAAGAGTGTGCCGGGTTTAGCCCCTTTCGTTGTAACTTGCTCATGTGACAGATCCCCTGGAGAGGGAGAGGAAATGACAAGACAAATGGCTACATTCATTTTCATAGATTTGGGCACTGAAGGGCGGAATCCAAATTTGCAGAGTAGCTGCTGCCTTGTGGTATTTCTCAGAGTAGGGGCACCAATAGGAATTTTTATTCATTGGTGTCAATATGAGGCGGACTCACCAGAAAATACTTACCAGAGTATCAGAGGTGGGGAAAGTGGTTACGGTTTAGAAAATGTGCCTTCTTTGTACTGCTGTGTACCTTGTCTGTCATCAGCCTGAGAGCTGGAGAGGGAGAGATGTACACAAATGCCCTTGATTGACAGGTTGGTTCATAGAATCATAGAATGTTTTAGGCTGGAAGGGACCTCTAGAGGTCATCTGGTCCAACATCCCTACACAAGTAGGGACATCTCTACCTAGGGCAGGTTGCCCAGAGCCCCATCAAGCCTGACCTTGAATGACTCCAGGGATAGGGCCTCCACCACCTCTCTGGGCAGCCCATTCCAGTGGTCTATTGCCCTCATATTAAAGTTCTGGTTCTGGACATACACTTCTGGCTGTGCTTGTGACACAGGCCCGCCACACCACATGCAAACAAGCGCCACATGCATCCTCACCTGGTCAGTCTCACACTGGGCAACCGAGCACTGACAGGTGAATTTGGCCGTTGGACAAGGCAAGATCCTAAACCACTGAGCTGTTTTCAACACCTCTCTTAGCAAGACCTACATTTCAGGCAGCAAGAGGTGCAACATGTTTTTACACAGGGCACACATAGAGAGTTCAGCTTTGCTTGTCAGCCCATGGTGGCTATCTTAGACAGTGCCATCACAGTCCCACTAGCAGCATTAATTGAATAATGTTCTTGCAATCAGCTTTCTGAAGGTTACACTGGTAGTCTTCCATCTTCTACCCAGCTGTAAGTAAACTGTGAGAGGGTGGGAGTCTGTGTGTCTTGTGTGTGTTTGTATATAGGGACAGGGCTTTCCTTTTGCTTTTCTTCCTCAGGTACACCCTTTTGGACATGAAGAATATAAATGGAAGTTTTCCAGAGAATAATTGTGTTTATTTCTAGTGTTATAATGAAGTCATGAGGACAAGTGTCTTCACCTCCACCTGCCAGTGCAGACGACACTCACAGATTGATAGAAATAGCAATCCCTCTAATAAGCCCTGGTGTTAAAATGTTACATAAAGCATGATTGTCAGGATCCTCTCTTTGTGTTCCTCTTCTGCCTTTTCTTCTCAGTCTTCAGTTTCAGCTCCATCTCCGCAGTGCTGCTCCAGCCCTTTTTGATTTTATTTTATCCTCTTTGCACAAAGACTGCCTTCTTTTAGAACTTGTCCCTGTTCCCCGAACTATTTTTACCAGTTCCACCTTAGTCTCTTCTCGCTCTGACTCACTGCTGGGAATCCTCTCTTGGATCACTCCTCCTTCCCTTGTCCTCACAGCATCACTCCTCCTTTGCTAGAGGTCGGAGTATACTTCTCAATTCCTGGCTATAAAAAGAGGGACATCTTGGAAATCCAATGTCTGGGGGTGGATTGGCAGTTCCTTCCTAAAGCAAAGCAATCAGGCTTCCCTAGCTTTCACGGGGCTTAGACAAAGTTCCCATCACTCGTGAGGTTTCTACACTAAAAGGGGAAGTGTCCTTAGCATTTCTGCTTGGTCCCTCTGCATTATCCTTTGGCTTCAACGAGTCTGCCAAAAGGGACTGGGCACTGAGTGGAAGCTGGCACACTATTGACCCCTGCGTGGTCATAAACAGCTTCTCCTGGGAGCCAACTGCCTTGAAAGGCAAAACTCTTCTTCTTGCCCTGCCTCCTGACATTGCTCATGCAGAAAGTTGTTCATGTCTTGTTAATAAATTTTTTAAAGGCAATAAATCTCCACTTCTTTTAATAATTCATTTTCATCTGACCAGATTCCAGGTGCATCTTTAGGCTCACACTTTCTCCTAGGACTTGGTGGATAGCAAGGAGCCTGTAAACAGGACCACCTGAAAATACCCGTGGTCACACAGCCGCCCTCAGCCTCCCTCCCCGCCCGGGAATTGCTTGTTTGGCCGGCTAGCTTCGGCTGCCTGTCAGCAGAGGCGCTCGGTGAAGCTGTGGCTTTAAGAGCTGCATCCTTTCCCCATGCCATGCCTTTGGGCTTGTGCTCTCCCTCCCCCAGACCTTAGATTCCCTCTCGGCAGGATGTCAGCTGTCCTCCTTGTCTCCTCCCCTCAGTGGGATGGCTTCCTCTGCTCTTACTGTGATAAGAGTTTGTTTTCTTCTCCAACATACCCTGGGCTACTACCGCTCTCTGCATTTTTCTGCTTTGATACCTGCATTTATGTTCTGATTTCCCTCTCTCTCCTGGGGCCATACTGCTTTTCTTTCCTCACCCAAAGCAGCTCTGCCGTAAAGACAGGTATAACTAATAGCACTGGGCTCCATCAGTGAAGCAGAGTTCAATTTACCCTCTGCAGAGATCGTACAGAATTGGGCATGGGCAAGAAACATCGCTCTAAGATTTATGTGGGACTGTTTGTCTAAATGGGTCCCCTACTTCCTTATTTCCATGGAGCAAGGAAGCTGCCAACATCTGCTCTGTGCCTGATACTGCCTCCAGTTCAACCGGTAGAAACTTTTCCCAAGAGACAGAAGCAGGTAAATTCCCAGGCTGGTGTTTTTTTTGTATCAATGTCTCCATTTCCACTAGGGAGGGAGATAGGTGCAGAGTGTGGGTTTGCTCTGCAGCTCCTCACTGCACACAACCCCCTGCATGGATGCGCAAGTGTCCTGGGATTTTACTGTGGGGATACTCCTGCCTTCAGATGGAAGGGGATGTTGAAACTAATGAAAAATAGTCTGACTTTATACTAGCTCTGTAAGAAAATAAATCGAGGGAAATGTGTTAACTTTTGTTTTGTTTAACTTTGCCAACTTTCAAGTCAGCTCTCAAGCACCCAGAAGGTTTTAGAAAATGTTTAATCTAGTTCAGACAATTTCCTGAACTCCCTAACTGGACCACCCCATTTTCTGAAATGCTGCCAAAAGGCCTGAGTTACTCCCGAGCTCTGGCGTGCTGCTCTTTCACAACTACTTGCTGTCCTTTTACCCCCACCCTCAAGCCGTTCTGTGCGCCTTAATATAGCCCAGAAAGAGGAACCTCGCAGACCTCGCTGTCAGTGCCTGATGAAGCAAGCTCTGCCAATAGCCAGTGACATCCCTGGCAAACAATTGCCCCAGCACGCTTCAAGGCTGCAAATGGCACGAGCATGAGCTTGCAGCCTGCCTGTGGCAGTTTGCCTGCTCCAGGTGTGCCTTGCCCACCCTACCAGCTCTCCCTGCCCGTAGCATGAGCCTCTGAGCTCCGCAGCTGTCCCTAGAGAGCCCAGTGA
Source organism: Ceryle rudis (assembly GCA_033439905.1). Classification (NCBI taxonomy): domain Eukaryota; kingdom Metazoa; phylum Chordata; class Aves; order Coraciiformes; family Cerylidae; genus Ceryle; species Ceryle rudis. The sequence continues at coordinate 52,907 of JAAGNO010028132.1, read as the reverse complement.
CACTCCATGTTGCAGGCGTATGGAACAGTGGTGTAGTCTTTCTTCACCCTGGCTCATATGCCAGGTTTGCTGTCCTGATGCCCCTGATGCCCCATCTTGTGTTTGGCAAAAAGGATCAGGGGCTGTATCTCAGGGTCATGGAACAGATACGGTGTTACCTCTCTCCTCTCGCCTCCATCGTCTCTGCACACTGTCTGTGTAGCTGTCCCAGGGTAGGGAGCAAGGAGAACACATGGCACACAAGGATGCTGTGCTGATGCCAGAGCTCTCAAAGATGCAGTTTTCAGACCTTTTACCAGTAGAGCCAGAGCATAGCACAGTTTTAACAGAGCTGCAGCTCACTGGGGTTTTAGTGGCTCTCCCACTGAGCAATGCTTGCTGTTTAGGGGCTTATCACCATGGGATAAAAGTTTCCTCCTGAAACTTAGTTTCCTGTTCTTCTCCTATGCTCCCCTCCATTGTCCACCCACATCATTGGCTCCAAATAAGGCCAGAGAGCTCCCTAGAGCTCTCTACCACCTACTCATCACCTGCTGTCCTTCCTCCCCTGCCCGCTTGCTCTGTCACCTCTTGGACACAGAGGAGGTGGGAGCACAGGAAAAAACTGGCTGGGCTTTTCCAGGGACTTCTGGAGGGAATTGCTCTCTTTCTCTCACTGTACCTGACTGGCCTTTCTTTAGGATTTTTGCTGGAAGAGATGTCGTTCAGCCACAAACTGAAATGAAATAAGAAGTCAGGGGAAAGAGGATAAAAGACAGCAGTAAGAAAAGTGACAAATTAAACTGCTAGGCTCACGCATCTGTCTGCAGCTTCTTGCTGGCTAAAAATGGCACAGAGCTCATCAGAAGCCATCTGAAGCCCGTGGGGGTCAGAGCTAGCCCTGCAGCACAGCCCTGCCATGGGATGCTCCGTGCCAGTGGGGGGGGGGGGGTGTAGGGTGGCATTCCCAGCAACCCAAGCAGGGATGAGAGGAATGATGAAACCTCCAGGGCACGGGGCTTTCCTCCTCTCTCCCCTGGGAAGCTGCTTTGCTGCAGGGGAGACACTGCCAGTAGGGAACAGCAATTTTCTCAAATCAAACTTTTGCCAGGAGCAAAGGCTGTCCTAGGGGAAGACCCATCCAGGACTGGCCGGGCTGGATTTCACGTATTCAAGATGGCTGGCTTTCCTGAGGTCTTGTAGATGTTGTGCAGCTCTTAGGAGTTTAAACCTCCTGCTTCTACTTGATGGAAGTCTCTGCTCTAAGCATGATGGCACACAGGGCCTTCCACAGCTTTGGAGTCAAGGAGTTATCACTCAGATATAATTTCCCCGTCCTTCACAGAATTATTGCAGGAGGGAGAGGATTAGCAGGTATGCAAATCACAGTGGGTGGGGGAGGGAGGGCAAGCTATGCTAAAAAATTAATATATGTCACAGTGGTGTTGCTGTTCAAGCTCCCTGGTACCTTTTAGGGAAAAGCTAATGTGTTTGCAGGGTGACTGCAGGCCTGATGGGAAAAGGGAACTGGCTCCCACACTGGGTCAGGTAGCAGGATCTCCTGCACAGCTGGGGCTAGGGACAAGCCACCAGTACTCCCTTGCATGCACACACACAAAACTTCAACGTCTCCCCACATCGGATGCTCAAGGCTGCTGCATGCTGAGGAGGGGAGACAGCAGCTGATGTCAGGAGCACAGCAAAGGCTCCCTATTAAGCCGGGATCTGACTGAGCATGGGAAGAGACTCCCCAGCCTGTCCATCGCTGCTGGGACTGACTGTGGTCCCTGACTCACCGGGCTGTGTTGAGACCTCGTGTCATGCTGCAGCCACTGCACGCCTGCTCTTCCCGTCTGGCTGTCATCTGTCAGTGGCCAGTGCCGGGCAGCCACCCGAGGCTGAGAGACATCTGAGTCTCTCCTTCACCCTGGTTACCTCCCCAGTCGCCCTGTTCCATCTCCCAGCCCCCTACCCAGGTCTAATTTAAACGGGAGGCAGCACATCTTCACCCCTACCTGGAGTGATTTGCATAAGCCCCTCAGTGCCCAATCTCAATTTCTAAATAAATCTGCTTTAAATCCTATTGATTTATAATTCACGTATTTTTATTTGATCAGCCAGCAGTACTGCAAAACCTTCAGGTCTTAAGGTGTTTCTAATCTCCCCACCCTGTCAGAGGGAGGCACCACTTGCAAAAGGCTCATATTTAACCCCTGAATACACCAGCCACTCAGACAGGACTGGCCAGAAGCCCATCTCCTGTCCTCTTGCTGGAGCCATCTCTGTTCCTGGCTCTTGTACATCATGGTGGCCCTGTGTGATCACTGTGCATCTCTAGGGACCCCAGCTGTCACACGGGGACACTTAGATGAAACTGGGGTGAGGACATTTTGGACACTGTCTGTGACAGTATACATCTCTGGGAGTTTACATTTTAACATTTGTACCAGGAAATCAGCTCTCTCAGTGTCACAGGGTTAGACAAATACCTGATAAAGAAATAAACCTGTCAAATAAATTTACTTTACAAAAAGACCGAGCCCTGCAGAAGTCTCCATTGTGTATTTTAAAAAATGTCTTACGTCTTCACAAACAGACTGCTGGGATACTTGCATTCCTCTGTGCATGGTAGTCGCTGGCAGAAGAGGGGTGCGTGCACGGGCGAACGTCCTTGGGGCTGTTTTGCTGCAATTTGGCACCAGCTGCTGAGCAGACCCACTCTCCTCCTCCTCCTCTTCTCCGGGGCTGGCTCACCTTTCTCTGCCTGAACCTCAAGGGCCCCAGCAAGTACTGGTCTCAAGAGTTACCACAGGTGAAGTTAAAGAAAACACTGATCAGGAAAGACTGTAACCTTGTTAGAAACTCAGCTGGATGTTTGAAGCCCTGGCAAGTCAAATATGGAATGAGCACAAGGATGGGTTTTTGAGATGATCTGTAGCTGTAGAAATAACCCTGGGAAGGGGCTTTCTGGATTTCTCAAGCCTGTGCTGCCGCTGCTGCAGCTCCCACTGTGATCACAAAATAGCCCAAGTCTGAGTGCTCGGGCAGCAGTGGGCTGCTTTCCTCCTGACAGCACTTTGTTTACTATTAAATAACCTTGAAGGCAGAGACGCTGCTTTGTGTCCACAGAACCATGAGCTGGTCTGACCCACTGGTTTCTCCAGAATAACACACCCTCCCTTCTCTAATGTTTCCCAACAGCAAGAGCTGTTGTTTGCCGCTACCCAAGGCACTGACTCCCAGACTAACAAGGCACCTTTTTGCTGTGGTGTATTTGCATCTCTTTGTTGACTTTGCTAATCAAGCTCACTCCTGAGCCTTTGAAAACAGTGGTAATCAAAGGTGCAAGGGCTCTTCGGGCATAGAAGCCATTTCAGGACAGGTAACCCCTTGGGGACCAGGCACTTTTGGTCACTAGACTGTTAACGGCTGCAGGGGAAGCTAGTGGGTGGTCTGAGCATCCAGGCTCAGGAGGCTTATGTTCAACCATCTTTCTGAGCCAAGGTAATGCCACACTGCCACCAAAAGGGCAACACTTTGTTGCCCATCCCTGACCCCGTTGCCCTGCTCCCATGGCCAACCAGCACTGCCTCCTCCCCTTGCAGGGGGCTAGAGTCCTCTCCCATCCTGTAGCCCCCTAGCACGAGTGTGTCCTGAGTATGGCTTCTGACAGACTAGTGAGTGCAACCAGCTCATGGGGGTCCCAGCTGAGACCACTCCATCACCTGAGATAGACCCTGCTTAATCATATAGCTGTCACGATCACTGCCCTGCTGAGCTGGCCCTGAAGTGAGGTGCCTCAAATCCCCAGGTGCTCGCAGCAGCTGGCAGGTAGCACAGGTAGTGTCCCTGGGCTGGGGAAGCTGGGTCAGCCAGGGCAGCCAGGCAGCTACAAAGCCACCTGTGTGACATGGAGCTGGGGGCAGAAGGATGAACACCACTCTCTACACAGCTCTCATCCCAAGTTTAACTTTGCCCATGGATTGGCACAATTTAGAAAGGAGGGGTTTGGGTTTTTTTTGTAGACTGACATATCACAAAGATATTTAAACACAATATTTCTCCTAAGATGTCACAAAGGGAGGAGGTAAGATATCCGGCCTCAGACTATTTGTTTCAATTCCCTTGGTACTTTATGCCACCAGTTTCAGCATCTCAGCAAGGGAGCCTGAGCCTGGCCCCACTGAGTGGTCAGACACCAAATATCCATTAGATTCCTGTGGTGGTGGAGGAACTTCTACTAAACAAGCACCCACAGACCACTGACCTGACATGTGGTAGACATAGCCCAGGTCTGCCTGCTCCCAGAGCACTGGGCTCTGTGATTAACAGCGGCAGTTTGAGAGCAGCCAGGCCAGGCTGTCAGAAAAGAGTCCCTTCAGCACGTGTTGGCTCCAGTGCTAAATTTGCATACTGTATTTGCCAAGGGTTATTAGTGTTGATCAGCTGTTAAATAATCTGCCCTTTTCATTTCAGGAGGCCTGTCAGGACTTGCCTTCATATAGGCCTTACTTAAACAGGAGTTTTATGGCATATTAGAAGAGGGTTTTCATTAGGGAGCCTTTTCCTTGATATTTCGACAGCTACAAATACTAAACACTGTCTCTGACATCACGAGCATCTGCCACATGTGTTGCCTAACCCTCTACACCTTTCACGAGTGAAAATGGCTGCAGCCATGGAGCAGTGGAAATCAGGATACAGCCCAGGTGGCACCCCTCATTGTGCCAGGGAAGGACATGGGAGGGGAGATGAAGATAAGGACAGATCCCACATCAGAAAATGAAATTATCCCTGGTTGGAGAAGGGCACTGGGAGGTTACTGTATACAGGTTTTAAAAACAGCCTCACCCTGCTCTGCACCTGCAGGAATATAGTGTTTGGGGTGACTTACGGCTGTGTTTCACCATCCTCAGCTTTAGCTGTGTCTCTTCAGGGCCACGCACCCCTTGCAATTAGCCAGCAACAGGAGCTCCTGAGCCTGGGGAGGCTGGGAGCACAGGCCAGCAGTTCAAAGAGGGTGGCTTATGACTCATAAGGAAACAGCAGGATGGGGTAAGAACCACATTCGCCTCATGGTTAGGCAATGCTGTCAAAGGCCTCTAGAAAGTCAAGCCAGGAAAAAAAATAACTTGAGGACTGAGGGGAACTTTACAATAACCAGCTGGTTCCCACACATATAATTATGCCCAGTACCCTACAAATTGTTAAAAGAGCCAGAAAGGAATGAAAAATGTGGATGCAGCAGGGAGCTGAAGGAGGTTTTGATAAGTATGCCAGCTAGTCTTGAATAGCCTGATAGAAAAAAAGTTATGCTACTTTGTGGGCAAAGAACTTTCACCACCATCAGCAAGTGTACTAAAATACTTGCCTACAGGACAACCCCATGCTTCACACCTCCCGTTCCTCCTGACTGCATATTTTGAGCTGTTGAGCTCCCAAGGGCTTCCCCCCCCCGCACACACACACACACACAGTTTCTTTGGCTCAGGAGTGCACCTTCCACACCGTGCTGAGGGGAGTACGCTACCTACTGCCCATCTGGCACGCCAGGGGCCAGAGTGCTGCCCTCCTCCTCCCCAGAGCTGAGCCATAGCTGGTGTCAAGGCAGTGCCCGCAGGGAGCAGCTGCCAGTGGAAATAAGGGGGTGTGGGGGGACCTGGCAGAGCTACGATGGCCACGTTTCCCTCGGCCATGCTGAAGAGCTGCAAGTAGGACAAGAGGGTGGCAGCAAGTACCACACCAGCACCGTCTTCACTTTCTCTCCCACTACTCCTCTGGGGGGAATAAACAAAAGCAACTATGAAAAACAAACGATTTGACTGTAACGAACCATAAAACGCGGGATCAGATGTCTGCCCACCCCTCGCTCACCTCGCTGGTACAGTGACTTGGTTGTGCCTTGTTGGTACTGCCAGCATTACGGTCATCAGGCGACAAAGCCAGCAATTAGAATTGATTAATTGATTTGTACATTAAATAGGTATTCCTGCTCAATTATTGGCAGGTTTGTTAATGGATTACTATTTAAACGATTCTGATATTTTAAATTACATGTTATTTTATAGATGCACATTTACTTAAAAAAAGAGCACCCCTTGCATCTATTAACATATTAAAGAGAAGATAAAACATCCAGGCTGATATAATGCACAGTGTGGCATTACACTGGGTGCTTCCTAAGCTAGGGAAATCTTATTTGTTTAATAATAAGTTGGTCATGAATATGCAAATCTGCATCAGTGCAGTACCTCACTGCTGTCACTATTAATGAGTTGCAAATTAATGTGACAACAAAAGGAAAATCTATTTAGTGACAGATTTGTGGTTCATACCTGGCTCAGGAGAGCAACCGGCTACAGTCATGTCAGTCTGATGGAGCAAAATGTGTGCACGGTGTGGACAAGGTTTGCTTCGGGGCTGCCAAACTAGAAACAAGCAATGTGCTGCCTTCACCCCCAAGGGTAGAAGGCAGCATTGCTCCTAATGATCCATCACACTTAACTTGCAGGAAAATACAATCTCTTCACTCTGCAATCACAGTGAACTCATGTAAAGCACACTAATGGGTGAAATGCAGAACCAGCAAGACTGATGTATGTGGAAAGACGGTGCAGACATCTAGACATGGTATTTAAGGCAAACTTCATCTTCTTCAGATCTCTTTGATGATTTTTTTCCCCTGATAACACTACAAACTCATAAAGTGAAACTTCATAGATTCCAGTCACTTTCTTCTCCTGCCCCTCCTTCTAGCAGAAATGCAATGGTGAATAACTACCTTGAGAAAAGACCTAATACATGCCATCACAACAGTGGTATTTAGCTCTTCTGTCTTGTGTAGTGGTGCCAGGTCCTCTCCTACCAATACTGGACCCATACTGAAATGAAAATACAATGTTCTGCAAACAATTTCAAACAGATATGACACTGTTAGCTTGCATCTGTGCAAGTTTAAAGTAGCAATGTGTGCCTTTTTCCTGTATGAACTGAAGAAATGATGCTGAACATTTACCAGCAGCCCCACTGAGCTTGGGAATGGCAGCTGCCTGCATTTACCACTCCCTGACACCTTGTTCATATTAATGTACAAACGATGGATCCCATCTATAGTCTTGCTCTTTAGCACAGAAATGGAGGGAGGAGTCAGCTTCAAACTCTTTGATTCATGGAATGAGCTTGGCCCCTGGGAGCAGTTTTTAAGACAATTTCCATTCTGTGCCTCTGATCCTGCAAACTACAAGCTGGGTCAGACTTCCAGTGGGAATCTGGGCTCTCTCTTTAGCAGATTGCTCCCCAAAGAGTACAAGCAAGGACCGAACACCTCTAGCCCTTGCTTGCCACTCAACTGTACCAGTGGCTTTGGTGCAAGTTTCCAGATAGGCCACGAGAGCAAAAGGGGGAAACAACAGCAAAGCAGAAGAAATAAGAGGGTCCAGAGGAAGAAATAATCCAGATGGGAAACTTGCATAGCTGACCCCTCTATGTAGAATCCAGTTCTCCTGGGTAACACAAGAAGGCAAAGGAGTTCAGTATTTTGCAGTCCTCAACAGCATCACTTATCTCAGCATCGCCTGTGATGTGACTTCCCCCCTGGCCAGGCAGCCAGCCTCGGATTTCCTGGGATTTCCCAGCCATCACCAAGTGAAAGTTTGACAAAGGAAACTCCCTTCAGTGAGGCTCACCTGCCTGCTCGAGATGGGTTTTTTCCCTTTTGCACCAGTGGTTCTCCAACACCTCCACAGGGCAGCACAACCTCCCAGTCAGGTAAATCCAAGTGATAATCAGGGGAAATTCAAGGAAACACCATGGCTTGGCCCCCAACAGCATCAATGCTGCACTCTCACCTTGCAGAAGGCAGGACATGGGATTGGCAGGGTTTTACCATCCCCAAAGGCTGCATTTCTGTTTCCTTAGTTTTTATTAACCTGGAGCAACACCAGCAGTGTGAAGTGAGCATCTTTGGCCCAAGGAGGATGCATGGGAAAGCGCTTTAAAGGAGAGCAGTGCGAGTCCAGAAGCTGAAATGCTGAACATCAGTCCTCTCCCAGTCCTGCCCTGCCCTGCTGGTTGGAGCTTTCTCAGTCCCTGGCTCTGCACCATGCAGAATCCAGCCAGTCCCGGTGCTGGCAAGGCAGCCAGTGTTTCGACTCCCCTGCCTACACTTGTCGTCATTGAGTTCTCTCCCTGTTGGCATGCTGCCATCTCTCCTCTCCTTTCCCAAGGTAACTATCCCTTGGGCTTGTCTACTGCCAAACTACACGTGCAGCCAGCCTCTCCCGTGACAGTCTTTCCCAAACTGCCCAGAATAGGGTCAAGCCAAGCCAGCCTCATGCGTCCTGCAGCTTGGGATGCTGCCCATCTCCTTCGCTGAACCTGCCGTGCTACCTCAAGCACCCTCATACAGCAAAATCTCTTTTAAAAAGTATATCCTAGAAGATAAAACAGTTATGTCAAGGGACAGCACTGCAACCAGGTGCCTCCCTGCCACAGCCCTATTTTTGGAGCACAGACAGGCCCCAGTGCAGGCACATGCTTGCATTACAGCAGCATGAGGCGATTACTGTATTTGAGCATGGATGCAGGCGCCAGCATGGAGAAGGCCCAACTGTACTTGGTGGAGATAGTGGAAAGCTGACTAAGCGGACACGTTTGGAGAGCACGTGCTCAAGATCATTTGAGGAGGAGCCGGCCAAAAGAGGAAACCATGTCAATCTTCCGTTTGCCTGCAGGGCACAGGGAGAAGGGAGGTGTCTGCCACGCACCCCTAGAAGTGGTATGAAACTGATTTATGCTCAGCTCAAGCCATCCAAGGATTACACAGCTGATCAGATAATCGTGCCTGTAACAATTGCTTTTAACGTTCTCCCTTGCTTTAAGTTTTTCTGGCCTGCTTCTGCTTTCCGGGAAAATCAGGACATAAAAGCAGATGGCACGAGAGAGTAGGGATGTCCGTGTTTCAGTTCCTTGAAAAGCTGGAGGCTGGCCTTAAAGGAAACCCAGGGTGTGCCTGTAAGCCATACAGGGAAGACCATCACCCTTATCCAAAGTTTGGAGAGAGATGCCAGTAGTTGTATTAGGACTAAAAATGCCCTGTCCTGTGCAGAAATGGGACTTGAGCTGCCAGCAGCAGACAGCTGTTGGACCCCTCTCTTGCCTCTTGGCTTAGCTACAAAACCACCTTACCTCCAGCAGCAGTCCCACTATAAGCCACAGTGCAAACATTTGGCAAAAGACTCGATGGCAACACACCACGAGAGGGATCAGCTGTGCGTCTTTCCCTTTGGAAAGCAATGAAGTGTTATTCTCCCCTACCTTCAGGACGAGGGTAATTCACACCCTTTCTTAAGCTCACCCAAGAGCAAAGACGTAACCTGCAGTACACTGTCCATTAATCAAAAACCTCTGAGTGTCACTGCTCCAGACAGAGAAACTTTTGCCCAGATGCTTTTCTCAGATGGACAAGGTGCTCTGCTCAAGATGTTTTGGTGCGTGTCCCAGTCCTCATCAGAAGAACAGCATGACTTGCAAGATCTAAGCTGAAGCATCTGGCTATCATAGGACATACTACTGTTAAAAACAGCCCCAAAGCAAAACTCAAGAGTTTGGGTTCACAGCAAGAACTTGTTTCCACAAGAGGAAGGACTGACCCAACCCCTTAAGAAAGGGCCTGCCGAAGCCCAGGGAGCCCAGCCTCTTAGCTGCAAGTTCCTGAGCTGTGTAAAAGTGACATTCTGGTCACTGTTGTCCCTTCCAATCCCCTCAAGGCATTCTCATAGCTTTAATGCTCCACGTTAAAACTAAAGCATTTGCCCTGGTACTATTTTCCTCCCCACTGCAGACACTACTGAGAAAAGAATTCAGTCAATTTCAAGGAGGGGAAATAATTGAACTTATTCACAATTCTTTAAAGGTGATGCAGAAAGTACTGTGAATACCACTTTTAAACCTCTGTCCCAGAAAAGGCACCTGCCAGATGTTTTCCTGTAACCTTGAATTTAGAAAGCCGATGCAGATTCTACCTCAGATTTCATCAGCTGCTCGACGGCACCTGTGCCAGCTCTGCTCCGCTTCAGGAACCGCACGCGGAGCCTCTTCTCATAAACATTAATGAGTCAGAGCTCATTTCACAACCAGGCATGGAATTAATGGGAGTTGCTTTAGCCTCTTCATTTCTCAACAGTTTTATTGCCTTTTAAGAAAATTTTTGTAAAATATAAATACAAAGGCAGGAGATTTACTTACAAAGTTAAAACACAGATCTCAAACATAAACACACAATTCAGAAAATTTAGTTTATGTACAGTTTCAAGCAACTTCAACATATGTTAGTTTTTCAATATTTTACAAGGTACAGAAAAAATAGTTCAAAGTCTTCTTTAAATAAAGAGCATAAAATGTTTAAACATATATAAACAATCCGGTTTGATGTGTGAAAACTAAATTTCACAGCTTTTAAATTAGGATATAAAAGTTCTTACAATTAGTTGATGCGTATGGATATGGTTTAATTTATATTACAAACTATTGAATTATATTCAATAGTGCTTACCTGGCCAAAGCAGGTAATTCTGTAAACAAAAAAACAAAAATAATATCACCAAGTGCCTTACCGAATTCTATCTCCCAAACAAGCCACACGACTTTGATCACATCACCTAGAAAAAGTATGTTCTGTGTAATCAGTGCTTTGTATGAAACAAAGTCAATGTGTGGGTGTGTTCTTTAAAAAAAAAAACGTGTTCCGAGTAATAACAAACTTATCCCAAAGCCTGTGTGCATTTAAAGAAACATTATATAACAATTTTGTAAAAACTGACTGAAGTTAAAAAAAAATTCTTCCAAAATCCATCCAACTGGAATTCAGATCTCTTATATAAAGGAAAGATATTTTTATATTTAATAGTGTCCTTTCTTTACAGAAACAATTGCATTTGAACACATATACATAAAGAAGTAACTGTATAGAGCACTGTACATTAAATGGCCTGATGGTTCACCAGAGGATGTCGAAGCGAGGGTCCTCGTGCGGATGCAACCAGTGAAGCGAGGAGCCGAGCAAAGTCTTGAGTTCACTTGTAAACTCCACCAAGTCCAACAGCTCTTTGCTCTCTGGGTTAAAAGCTTCAAGGTCCGTAGCACAAGAGAACAGCTGGCTGAGGGAAGTCTGTTTGTAAAACTCTGCCTCTGTGATGGTGACAACTTCCAGATTGGGGAAGTTGCAGCGGAAGATGCGAGATGACATTTTTAGCCTCTTCACCACGTCCGAGAGCAAAAGCCAGTTTCGTGGTCTGTGGAAGCAAAGGAGAAAGAGGCTTGAATAACCGACATTAAGTCACGGCCTTCTTGACTCTTCACCTTATCACTGTGTGACAAACCCTCCCCAACTGTACCCGCACAAACAACCCCCCTGAAATCAAGGCCATTTTCCAGAGGGTCACATATAACAGACGCGCAGGTGCGTACGTATTTACCCACAGTGCCGCTGCCCACAGCTTTGGGGAAGGAAGGGGACCAGGCATGCAGGGGTACTGGAGTCTATACACCCAGGGCTCACAAGCCAACACATGGGTCAACAGCCATCCCCATGGCTGCTCACATGGTTAAAGGTTCGCCCAGCTGAGCCCAACTCCCATTTAGCAAGTTTGGAAATGGCCTAATGTTATACTCAGAAATTTCAGCACCTCTGACTTGTAGAGATGCTAATATTAAATACAGGTCAACAGAGGACGTTTTCTCAGATGAAGAATACATTTTTTTAATTCAATCTTTGTACTTGTCCACTCCAGAGAGCTTAAGTTATATCCATTGCCCACAGAACAAAAACATGCTAAAACCCGCACTCCTATGTGATTAATATTTAAAACTATTTTTCCCATGGCTGTCATCAAAACTGGTGCAAATGACAAACAGTAGCTGTTTATGAAGCTAATTTATATCTTGAATGTAACAGATGATAAAATTTTCCAGGTCTTTGTTTATTTTTAAGTATCATAGTATCTTCTGCAAGATGTTTATTTGTTTGATATGGTCCAGGGCTTTAAATCACTTCTGCTGCAAAGTCTAAAAAACAGCAGTAACAGTGTCGTTTTGTCATCCACATAAGTATGTCCACTCAGCAAAACAGGAAAGTCCATTAAATAAAGTTAGGAACACCTACAAGCAATATCCAAATTTAAATGCTAAAAGCACTTGTATTTTGGGATGCTATACCAAAATGCCTGCCTGGGACGAAGGAAGGAATCTTACGTTCAAACATCATTCATCCAGCTCAGAATTATGGCACTCAAAACACACCCCCAACGAGTCAGCCTTTCCCCCCTCTCACCTCCTATTAGCTTATTTCTAAAAAGCCTGGCAGTTACAGGATTGTGCTCTTGTTTACGTTAGATAAATGCAAACGCATTTCCCCACAGACACAAACTGCTGCCATCCCAAGCAGATCACCTCAGCTATTTTTACCCCAACCCCTGTATTTGTTCTTACCCCTGAGAGAGACACACTTGAATGTTGTAACATGGCAAGGGAGGCTCATCTGAAAATTCAAATTCGAACACATCGCTAAAGTCATCTTCATCTTCATCACCCGGGCCAGGAGGATTCGCCAAGATGTCAAATCCAGATTCATCTTTTGGATCTAAATAAAATTGAATAAAGGTGCCAAGTCAGCATCGAAAGACTGATGCAGTTCTTGCTTTTTCTTCCACTAACAGGATCTGTAAATAAAATCAGCTTGCTTCCTTCCTAGCTTCCTTTACCATAAGAACAAAACAGCCCCCACCCCCACGTGCTGAATGTTTTGAAAGTCTCCTCATACGAAGAAATAAAAGGGTAACATTTGCTCACCGCACACAGAGCTGCCATAGAAATCCCAGTACAAACCAGGGTCATCAACACTTCGACCTTGCAGGTCAGTTAAATACTCTGGAGAGGAAAAAAACAACAACAAAAACATACTGATGAGAACAAAAAGCTGGCAAGTGTGTCATACAATCGCACTATGCATCCTCCATACCTTCCAGCAAAAAAACCCAAAACATACTTTATTCCTGATGCACATGCAACAAACAACAGCATGTACACACCATTCTCACAAACATTCCTGGAATTCAGTTTTCTCCTGCATCCTTTCCTATCAAATCATCCATCATATCAAATAATGACCCACCACATCAAACAATCACCCAAACAGGTACAGACCCAACCCAAGGCTTCAGAAACCAAGAGTGGCATTTTATTTTTGTGAAAGATGTAGGATGTACTACACTTTTTAGCCTGCACAGTTATTCTGGATGCCAACTCGGGGTGCAACAGCAGCCCCGAAGAAACTGATGGAAAAGGTTTTTCCACACAGATACATCCTGAAGATGTAATTCCTTCCTACAGACATAATTTGGGAGATATGCTACTTGAGTTGATGAAAAGATACTAGGATTCAAGATGCTAAGAAGTGCAAGATACTGGACTTTACTTAAGTCCTGATACACCTATGCACTTTCTACACTTCATCATTTAAACAGTTACGTGGATAAGTACTTAAATTCCTTGACTGTGAACACTGCAAACATTCTCAGAGGTAAGTTATTATGGAATGCAAGTGTCTTTATCTGAAACTAACAGGAAAAAAAAACCAAACTAAAACAATGTTAGAACATGGACATGTTTGAAGACAAAGGCCTTTCACATAGTTTTATAGTGTTTCAGGTGTAAAATGAGGCAGAACTTATGAAAAGATTATGTATCGGAAGGATAAAAGCAAGACCATAGGAAAACATGATTATCTTTAATCACAAACAGCTATTTGATTTGGCAAGTTGATTTTTATTTCAAGCAGAAAGCTGAAGGCACTGAAACAGTCTGCTGACCTCTTACCTACCTATCAAAGCTGATAGTGGCATAATCCTTATGACTTATTCAGAGTTTCAATTAGAAGGAGCACCCCGTGCATGGCTATGCTTCCCACATGCAGCCACACAGTTTTTGCAGGCAGAGAGGGAGCCACTGCAGCCTACGCTAATGCTCCTTGGCACAGAGCCATCCCCACCAGGCAGATGGGACTCTGGGGAGTCAAGGAATGTTCCCCTCATTTGCCATGACCAGCAAAGCCCCATGCAACATGGCCACGAACCTGTGAGGAAGGTCTCCATGAGCTCACTGTGGGTCATTTTCACGATGGTCCTCCCAGAGTAGGTCGCAAGTGTTGGATCAGCACCATAAGATAGTAACAGACGGACAATTTCCAAGTGATCGTTTTCAACTGCATCATGGATTGGTCTGGAGGGGGAGGAAAAAAAAAAAAGACTGCAGTGTTACATTTTGACTCAATAGTATTATGCAAACGTGTCTGAAAAGAAACTTCTAACTTGAGATCAAAGTTATTTATAGCAAATAACACTATTAATACAGCTGCCAATCATCTTATTGTCAGTTTTACTTGCACATCATCCCCTCCTCTCTTGTCTTCTCACAGTCAGACTGCTCGGGGCAGACATTTCTGTTATGTCTATTCATTGCTGTACATGTTTCGAGGGCCGGTAAAATAATTACACCACTGTAACAGAAAGCAGGGCTTTTGCATGAAGCCTCACAAACATCATTTTGCTGCAAGTCACTCCACCATTCCAAATCTCTGCCAATTTTACAGCGTGCTGCGGAGCAAGGGCTCATTCAGCCTGCCTCTGGGCAACCACAGAAATCAGTTACCCAAAGCTCCTAAATTATGTACACAGAAATAAGTTATGAAAATTTGCTGAGAATTCAACTTCCATGCTACATCCTCTTTAAATAGCACTTGTGAATATATTTGCAGCACAATTCAACCCTTCTACTCGCAGAATAGAAAAACATGTTATTTTAAGTTTAGTCCACCCAGAAGTCAACGCATTTTACGCAGCACGAGCAATCTGTGCAAGTTCAGACATAGATTTTTTTAAGCCTACGGAAGGATTATTCATTAATACACATGCCTGCAATTGCAGGTTTAGAATTCCTTCTCGCTAATTATAAATTGCATTAACTTTTGCCTTTAAAATTGATTATATGTAAGGGGGACTTGTCTGGAAGTAAAACATATTAGTCTTCAGACTAAAGAAGTTGTGTTAAAATCCCATTTTTCCCTTAGATGGCAACGAGCAGGTGAACTGCCAGCAACCACAGCAGTTCAACTCAACTCTACACACCTCCTCCTTTAGGCTGTCAACATCGCTGCCCCCCAGCAAGGCTTTCAAGCTCTCCAACAGATGTATTAAAAGGCAAGAGAAGTAAGGGAGGGCTTCAACTAGGGTCACATACTGCCTTCCTGGAAAGGTTTCAGAATAACATTAGAAGTAGAAGTCACCTGGAAGCACAGGCAAGGAAACTCCTCAATTCCCATCTACCAATCTGCCAAGCAATGCTCAGCTAACAATCACAACTGAAACTCCCTCTGCAAGGAGGCCACATCCCACCACTCCTTCTGCCACATGTGGTAATGTCCCCTCTACATCACCACCACTTTGGTATGGACTGGCATCCATGTGAGCTCAGGGCAGAGGTGATGCCGATCAAACCAGTCAGAGGAGAAAGGCACACCACCGTTTTCCCATCTATCACATAGCACTGCTGGTAGGAGGGAGACTCTGATCGATCTTAAAGTGAAGGATGTTCCAGGTGTGTTTACTCCAAGCAGTTTCCCATAGGCTGCGACTTAGGATGATTAATGCCTGTCAGATGTGAAGCACTCTCACTTGCCTTCATCTTGCTGGAAAGCTATATGCAGTTTTGGTTTCAGCATATGCACACTATATTGACAGGGGGGAGGTGCACTTTGAGTTTGCAGCTCATTCCCTGTGGAGAAAGGTCTTATCCTGGGCTGCTTGCCTCCTGCACACCCCAGGCCACCAACACAGCAAAGAAGCAGGTGGTCCTTGAGCTGCTGAGCACAGTCTTCAGTTCAGCTCGTGCCACCTTTCAGACCCCCAGCACCAGAGAGCGCAACATGCGCACACCTCCAAGGCCCAATGTGCTGCTCTTTGAAAGCCACTTTCAAATTTTAAGACCGGAGAGGTCCATGAGGATCACTTGCAAAGGGTCAGGATATCCCTTCTTCAGTTTCTCAGGGATGTCTCTAACATAGCATTAAAACTACCTTACATCCTTGAGACAGATGGTACTGGAGAACCCAGCATTCCTGGGGTCCTCTGGAAGCCTCAGTCTCTCAACTCCACCTACTGACCCAGTGCTTCCACACAGGGGCTGCCACAGCACCGTCTGCACAGGACCCAGTGTATCCAGGATCCTGTCCTAAACATCCCGTGCGATACAACATGAGACATTACAAATAATAACACAGAGGCTGAAGAAGTATCAGGTGTTTCTAGCTGTCAGCAGGCATCTGAAGGCCTGAGCTGTTGGGTCATGACACTCTTGAGCATCTACAGCAGGAAAGGTCAGCCTTGCTGCAAACTCTTCTGTCCCCCACTGGGCATGAGGCATCCCTGGCTGAAAGTTTGGCAACAGGCACCAGGAACAGATGAGAGTTACAGCTGCCGCCAAATGCTGGGGACGCTTTTTCTCCCCCACTCCCTCACTGCACCGGAGTCTTTAATTTTGAACTGTTTTCCATTTTATTTTAGAATTAGGAATTTTCTGGGTTGGGAGTGGGCGTGGAGAGCACTGTGGGTTTACTGGTTTGTGGGTTTTCTTGTTGGTTTTGGGGTTTTTTTTAAACTGACTTACCTAAGTGGCTTTTGAAGAAGTAATGAATTCAAGATGATCCCTTTACTTATTAAGAACAGCATGTAAATCACCCCACACTGTTTCAATCGATTTAACAACACCCGGATGAGTTTATTAAAGGGCACCCAGGCATTGCCCAGGAAGGAAAAATCACAGTGCATAAGCTGTAACCCCAGCATAGGGGACACACCCCCCACACCCCTTTCTGTGGGTGAGCCAGACCAGCATGGTGGGGCAGAGGCAGCAGGGCAGGCAGACCCATCTTTGTCACCTGCCAAAGGACAGAGAAGCTGCCCTGGGCACAAGAGGAGACTTTATAGAGGCAAGGGGAAGGAAAGGGGCAGTAAAGCCATGCAGAAGAACAATAAATAGAAGGAAGTAAAGTAAGGAAAGGGGAGGGAGGGAGGGAGGGAGGGAGGGAGGGAGGGGGGGAGGGAGGGAGGGAGGAGAGAAAAGAGGGGG
>JAAGNO010028132.1:25414-35650 GCA_033439905.1 Ceryle rudis | reverse complement strand
GGTGGTGGGGAGGGAGGGAGGAGGTGGTGAAAAAAAGGAGATTCCCCATAGATAGGGCAGAGGAAAAAAGGCAATAGCAAAGTGCTGACAAACTCTTTTATTGGCTAGCACAGCTTCTTGGCAAGCTCAGGAGCGGGACCATGCAAAGGCACAGCTACTTGTTTGCTTCTCCCACCAGGGCCAGCACAGGAGAGTCTGTGTGGGGGAAGTAGAACATATTTTTCAGTCTTGGCAGAGTTTAACCATCCTCTTTGTAGGATGCCAGAGTGACTACTGGAACTTTTTCAGATGTGAAAAAAAGATCCCTGGGAGTCCTTTCCTGGGCTGCTTTGCCCATATAATCTTTTCTGCCCTGAGCATCGTGGAAATAAACACTCTCTATCCCTAATGGTAAAGTTAATGGCAGTACAGCTCATTTCTAAAACAAACCCTTTAAAAGGCCCCAGAAGGATCTGAGGACATTCGAGAGCTGAAATATCCTACAGGAGACACACATCTCAACCCTCTCATGAGTACTGTCAAATTCTTCCTACTATTTTTACCACTACTGGAGTTCGGAAAACATTTCACTGGGGGTTTATCATTCCACCACCAAAATTATAAACTATTTAGACCAGTCAGGGTTTGCTCTCAGCCTTTCAGGCACCATCAGAATTTTCCTTGCTGCAATAAGAGGTCTCGTAATTCACCGAGCAATACCGTATCTTGGAAGTTGTTATTTTTACTTCCATCTACTCTATTATGCAACACCACCCCATGGAAGAGACAAGGCACAAGTTGCAGGAGAGCAGCTACACCGGCTGCCTCTTCTTTAAACGCAGTTAGCTGCTGGAGGGTATTGCTCTACCAAGACCAGCTGAAAGGATGCAGGAAGAGAGCCATCTTGGCATGGTCCTCCCAGGGGGAAAAAAGAAAAAAAAAAAAAAAAAAAAAAAAAAAAAAAAAAAAAAAAAAAAGGCTGAACTCATCAGCGAGAAGGATAAAGCGAAACTGGCTGTGGAGAGCGAATCTATCAAGCAAACACTGAAGTAATAGAAAGACCTCGCGAACAGGCAGAAGATGCCTGTATTTTTGGCACGAGGCTTTGTTTTTAAAGTGGTGCGGGTTCACCTAAGGCATGCTGCAGAGGTAAGGGGAGCAGAAGAAGGAGATGAGTCCAAATACACCAGCAATCATCCTTGCTACAGTCAGGCACTGGTGTTTGAATGGCCTTTGTTGAGCCACTGCACTTACTGGGGTCCTGTTGGGTAAGGAAAGCGCTCACCTCTTAAGCATGGCCTATTATTATTTATAGGCTGGACTATTAAGAGCCCTTAGTGACTGTGGCACCTCTGAGACAGGTCTTAAAAGATCTCCCCCATTCTACAATAATCTTCGATTAGCCACTAATTCAGCAGCAGAGTGCTTGTGTATTCAGGGGCTGCAGGTGCTGCCGAGATCAGCAGAGTTTCAAGGGGAAACCACGGAAGACCTTTGTATTTAGCCCAGCCAGGAGTGCTGTGAACAAGGCAGAAAGAGGGACATCATGGGCTGCAGGCACCAGTAGGCACGGAGGAAGAGCCCCAGAGCCACCCAGCTGATAGTGAAGGGAATGACTACTCTTTCCCCCCCCCCCCCCACAGTGCCCTCACCTCCTTGCCCTGCTGCTACAGTCTGGTGCTTTGCTTGCTCTTGGCTTCATCGAGATTTCTGACAGTATCAGGAACCAGAGGCTGAAAGCCCACCCTATCTCCTGAACTTCCAACAGACTGGCCACGTAGGTACACAAAAAGGCAACACCAAAGCAAGAGGCTCAGGTCTTTGCTTCACTTTCTAAACTTAAAAAACAGGTGCAAAACCACCGTATTGATCAGAGCATCTGCAACACTTCAGACAGGACTGAGAGTTGCATGGACTTTGCAGAACTTTCCTACATCCTTCATGTTCACGTGGACATTTTGCTCAGACTGAAGCCATATCCTCACTTGTCACAATTTTGCAGAGAGTGTCCTCCAAAAAGCTGACAAGTGGCAGGCAGCAAGTAACACAAACCGAAGCTTCAGGCAGCTGGGATCCAAGTGACAACCCAGAGGTTGCCACACCAACAAATGCAGTGTGTGCAGTTACATCACAGCTCATGCAGTTACATCACAGCTCATGCAGTTACATCACTCCTCCAGGTGGATTTATGTTAACTGGATGAACAGAACTAAACACATCCACTGTTACTGTCTGGAGACTTGAGAGCTTCTAGCACGACCGAAAATATCTTTGACTAGCTGGCTTGTGAGGTGGTGAAGCGGGCACTACAGCGTATTCAGTGTAGCTAAAAAGCAAGTGAGAGGGATATGTCTTTGATGGTGGGTTTATTTGGGTTTTTTAGTTTTAAGATTTTCATATCTTTCTGAGGGGTGAACGTGTTCAGGAATTTGAATTTTAAAAGCAACACAGGAGAGAGGAAGAGTGATACTTCTTTTCTCCTAAATGTTAAAGGAGAAAAAACTTACTGAGGCTTCATGGGATTTGTCTTATGAATGTCATATGTATTCCACAGAGACAGAGGAAGTCTGAACCTACCAAAAAGCAGTGGGTAACAGGGATCAGAAGTTCCTTACAGAAGCTTCTGCTCTCCGTCCTGATGAACTCAGGGCAGCTAGACCATCTTTTGTCTGTATATGAGATGTGTTTTGGAATTCACACTGTCTGTTGGGCAGCTTTTCAAAGAAAAAATGTCTGACATCAGAAAAAAAAAGGGAACTGCAAGCTGAGTTCTGACATTGCCATCTACGATCAGATCATTATTATGTTCATCTCTAAAATGCATTTTCCCCATAATAACTTTTCAGGGTACAGAAGCCAAGTTTCTTTCTTGAAAATTAGTTTCAGCTGTGAATCAAAATCAAAGGTGGACTCTGAACTGGCAGGTGATTAAGACTGGTCAGAAACTTCCTGGGGTTAATTTTCTATCTAGGTTATTCCAGCAAGTGGGACAAAAATAATTTAGGATTCTTTTTATGGCAACTCACTGCTGTTGCATGGGTCACATATTAAAGATGGACAGCAGAAAATGCAGGGCTGTTCATCAGCCCCGAGAGCTGAAGACTTCTTTCTAAAGAGATGCAGAAGGAATCTGACAATCCAGACAATCCAGAGTTTCCACGGGCTATGATGGGCCGGTAATGACTGACCATCATGAACTTCTAATGGACCATCCTAACTGACCCCCTTGGGACTTTTGTCTTCTCGACTCCTCCCTTCCCAAGCTAATAAATAAAAAGCTTAAAAACAAAGAGGCAGACTCTTAGTTATGCTAATTTTACCTCCCTGTCTATTTGGATGGTGATAGTGATAAACCATTTAAGATAAGAAGCTGCAGGATCTTCGAAGAATACAAAGCAACCTGTCTCCAAAATGCATAGGCTGGAGCCCAAAATGCATGGAGTGGATAATGTTCTGCATATGCTGAGGACATGTTATCTCAAGGTCAGCCCCACAGAGGTGGTCGAAGAGATAATTTAGGAGATGCACAAGAAGCTTAAAAAAGGTGCAGAGTAACATTTCTATCTCCACAAAGGGAAAAAAAAATAAAAGCTCACCTATCTACTCTGTGAGCACAGGAACTACCCACCCCTACTATTTTGTGAAGGAATCTAAAAAAGACTAATTCAGGATTTAAAAAAAGAAAGGAATACAAAATATCAAATGAGCAGACAGTTTAACACTTCAGTAAAGCAACATTTTTATACAACATATATGGGATTCGCTCAACCAATTGCCGAAAAAGCCTGAAGTGCTCTTAAAAGTAACCCTGCTAACAAGGCAAAGCCCACTCTTTTTGGCACAACTCAAAGGACCCGGAGTGCACACAAATGAGCAGGGCAGCAGCTCAACTACCACTCCTTCCTGCCCCGAATCTGGCAATTTCACAAAGTCTAAAAAAAAAAAAAAAAAAAAACACAAAACCCAAAAACACAAAACCACAAAACCAAAACCCACCACCAGACCCAAAAGCAAAAAACACAGTTTATTAAGATTACCAGAAGAACATTACACTGAACTCAAGTCACCAGAGAAGTGTGGCCCCACCACTTTCTTAAACGGAGAAGGTTACCGAGTTGTACAAGCTTCTGCCTAAGGACCAGCAATAAGGGGGACACAATGTGGGAGGACCACAACAGTGTTACCTGCTTTGGGAGGTTCATGCAGGATGGGGAGACAGCACAAGGGGAAGATAAAGGAGAGGCATAAAGAGAGACAGAAGGGGCACTTCTTCCCACCATTGTGCTCAAGGAAACCACTGCCCAGTGGTGGTGACCACCCAACGCTGGGCCAGGGGTGCCACTAACCTGGTTCCATCCTGAGCACTGCAGTTGACGTCAGCCCCATACTCGAGGAGATGCCGCACGATGCTCAGCCAGCCTCTGGCACAGGCCTCATGCAGGGCACAGTAACCCGCGTTGTCACGATGATTCACATCACACACCTTGTTTTCCAAACAATACAGAACCACTTCCTGGAAATAAGAGAAAAAACAGATATATTGAGTTATTTCTTGCTGCAGAGATGCCCAGATCTCTCTTCTTGAAGGAAAAGGTATGGGGGGGGAAAGGGTAAAACACAAAACGCTTGCAATATGCCTGTGTTACCCTCTTTAAGACAGGTCAGTCAAAAGGAAAAGAGGGAGCTGCTGAAAGCAATGTTTATTCAGGAGACATAACGGAGACCACGACTTCCCACAAGCAGACTACCTTGTGCAAAGCAGCACTGAGAGATCTGCACCCCCCAGGGACCTTCCCACACCTCCCAACGTCAGGAATCTTTGCAGAGGGGGAATGCAAATTTTGCAGACAAAACTCACAGCTTTCCACTTCTCAAAAGTTCCATGCGAAAAGCTAGCAGGAAGGTTTTTACTCTTACATCTGCATTTTTTAGCAGAAAATTCTGCAAGCACAACAGCAGCACAGCCAACGTCAGTTTGATTTTAAAAAGAAAAAGCGCATGACCCGAAACAAAACACATTTAAGACACACAAAGCACAGTTTGTTATTGGCAAACAAACAAAAAAAAAAGCCCAGCTCTATCAAGATCAGGGAAATCCCATTTTCACCCACCCTGGTTTTCTGCATGCAGAACTACAGCCAGGCACCGGGTTCCAATAACGAGCCCAGCGCCGTGGGAAGCCACGTGAATTTAACACAATTCATCTTACAGTCAAATATACCATGGTCGAGAGACTAGGCCAGACTCAGCTCTATGCTGTTGTCCGGCCTTGAAACAATGACTGCTCCATCAGTCAACCAAAAATTTAGGATGCTACAAATCTTCCTCAACTTGTATCAGATGCAAAAGAAAGGGAAGAAAAAAAAAAGAAGAAAAAAGAAAAACCACAACACATTGCTAAGTGACGCTGCACGCACAAAATAGCCCCCGCATTCCCAGATTAGTGGTAAGGCATTAATTTTGCATTTGCTTCTCTCCAAGGCTGAGCGACATCCTCGCAAAACCAGATACGGTGTGGTGGGGGCGGGTGTTTGCTTTGCCAAAACAAGAGAATAAAAAAACAGCCGGGTGCGATGCATTTATTCTTCCCATTTCAAAATCTACCAGAAAGCCCATGATAATCTGTGCTCTGGGTATACCTGACCCGCAAGCTGGTATCCAGGATACAGCATGAAGCTGCTCTTTTAGCAAGCCCTCACTAACCAGTCTAAAGCGGGGAGCTAATGAGCTGCCCATCCCAGGCACCACAGCATCTTCCTCACCTGCCACCAGACTGGAGTGGTTCATCACCTACACCTGATGCACCCACTGGTTTAACTTCCAATACCCACAGTCCCACCTCTCACCAAACAGGGACTCTTCATGTTCCTGCTGATCAGCCCAAAGGCCAAGAATTGGTCCAGAACCAATGGTCTTTACCCTGCACTTGTTCAAGCCGGTAAGAAAGAGCTGTGGAAAATTACACCCTGGAGGTATGAATTTTTCTTCAAAACCAGACCACCCTGCCAGGCAAATTAGCAGATGGATGGATATAGGTAACAGAAGCAGCTGCCATATTCAGCTCCACTTTTAGCATGCAGTTACCATTTAAAATAGATTCTGCAACTCAAAATAAAAAGACCTTTCATCTATTTTTGTAAAAAGGAAAGGCGCATCCGTAGGGCGGAATACCTACTACTGGACGAAAAGGCTAATTTTGTCAGGCAATTCTGTGTTAAGAGGCTATAAGAAGAATGTCATTAACCACAAAATGTAACCATAAAGACCATAAAACTCTACACTGTTAATTAATTAAATGCCTCATTAACTTTTTTTAACATGATTTATCCAATTTACAAAAAAATTAGCCATCACTGCCAAATACAGAAACGTGTGGTGCCACAAACACACTTTTGGTTTCATAAGCATCCCTCACTACCGTTAGAGAAAGGCTGCTGAAGTGCCACAGGGCATTTCAATGCCTGTTCAGGTGTTCTATTTAAACCATCAATCTGAAGATCGCTCGCAGTTAATCCGAAGAGTCAAGTTCGCGCATCACCAGCCAAGACAAGTGGTGCTACCACTGCTTCTGCTGCCTGCAGTTAGCCAAATTGTGAACAGCAACAACAAAAGGTGCAGGCAAATACATACGCTCCATCCTCATCTACAAAGAGCTGCCCTTCACTTTAGTGTCTCTTACTTGTGCTCTGCAGCAGCTCCTGCTCCCTTTCGAAGGCAAGGGGTCGGCATCTCCCTGCACATCCCCCATGCCCTGGGCACACACGCTGCCACCAAGAAACACCATGCCCCTCTACCCAACCTTGAAACATAGCCCTTGGGCAAAGCGTTGTAAGCTGAGCTGTAACACTTCCCCGCAGCACAGTGCCAAAGTGATGCTCCTTCCCAGGCACCGCAGGAGAGCCCTAGGGGAGCTGTACAAGGGCAGGACAATGCTCAGGAGCTCCTGCTCCTGTGCCACCAGGGACCCAGGGCCAGATCCTCGGGTGAGGCATCCCCAGGGCAAAACTTCTCCCCCTGCCTGGATAAGGCCTGTCTTTATGAGTGTTTAACACCTCTGGAAATAAACACCATCCTTCCTCCACCCCTTCCTCCACTGCTCTCATTTCACTGCCTTCCCAGGCAGGATTTAATCCCAAATTCAGCAGAGAATTTTCCAAGTCCAGACACACACCAAAAAGCAACAATTAGCACAAAGACAGCCAGTGTTTCCTCCTCCATCAAATTCATTACGCAAGCCTTTGGTAATTTTTTTCCCCAAAAAGACTTTACACTCCCTATAATTCCCCCTTCAAAAAAAGTAAATTACAGTTTTAAGACTGCTATTATCTCAAGTCATTTGTTTCAAATGGGGAAAACAGAATGGATTCAAGAGCGTCCATACACTGGGATGTGTTGCTAACATCCCAATGAAGCAAAGGCTGGCACAGAAACCTAGTAAAGAGAAGGCAAAGCTTCCCACCAGCTTTGTCAGGGTTTTGCTCAGACCAAATGGATTTCCAGAGCCGAAGAGCATTTGCTGCACTGTCTTTAAGTAGCCTTGTTGGCTGCAGCCCTGCAATTTATCTGACCAGACAGAAGCCACATTTGTCCTTCAACATTTCACTCTCATGTCAGCTTTTACATGCAAATCATAACCACTTGTGTCCTCCTTCCAGCAACTATCTGGGGTATGTCCATATTGCACGACTGACTGTGGGGCAGAGGCACCTGATCTAGCAGTGTTTGGGCTCCCCATGGGTCCAGGAGTGATATACACAGCTCATCAGCACCTCTGCACGACAAAGGTGCCAGCCCTGCGTCTGGGTTTGAGCTGGGATAGCTGCATGGCCAAAGGGCATCCCTCCTGCAAAGGACATGTAGGCAGCCTGCCAAGGACAGTCATGAGCTCAGCTTTGTCTCAGAGCAGAGCTGCTGGTGCTGCTCTGCCCCATACAGCATTCCTGCCACCATGAGGGCTCAGCAGTGCCCCATGGTGCCAGCCACTCCCATCTCCAGGTCCTGCATCAGAACGCAGCACCCCTTTGCAAGCTGTGGCCCTGGTGATGCAAACCTGTCTGCCTCATGTGCCACCAAGCTGGTACGGGACAGCAGGGCTGCCCCCTGCCTCCAGAGCAGCTATGAAAAGCCCCATGTGCCCACGAGCATCCAGCACTCCCACTTCAGCATCAGCCCTGGGCCATCGGACTGCAGCCACCAAAGGTTGCTGCCCTGCTAACAGGGACAGCAGAAAACAGACATGTGCAGCTGACTCAGATCACTGACCAGCAAACAATCTATCTTTTTTTTTTAAGGAGAGGAATTTGTAACTTCTTGACCATTCTAAGTTTTCTGGAGACACAGGAAATTCAGCTTTCTACTAACTGTGGTAGTCTAGCTGCTAGCAAGAAAAACACCACAGCTATCACAGCTCACCACAGGCCAAAGAACCTCGACAGTGACACAGCCACCCATCACTCCAAGCCCTGAAAGACACAGACGATGCCGGATCCCAGCAGCACCTCGTGTGCACAGACTGGGCTCTCCCCGGTGCACTCCTCAGCTCTCCTGCCCCATGCTCTGCAACAACAGGACCCGCTGCTGCACTCTCCATGCCAGCTGAATGATCAAGTCAAATGATTGAACTATTTAAGACTATTTTAAAAATGGTGCTCACTTGAACTTCTGGGTGATTTCAAGTCAGAAAATCAAAACCCCCAATCAGCTGATGATGGCACAGCATGGTGAGCACACAAAGGTTACCTGAGGGCCCCAGGACTCCCCAACCTTGGTGATCCCAGGCATGCCCAGCTTTCTGCAACCAGCCCACTAACAGACAATGCTGCAGAGAACTCCTGCTATCATCACAGAGCCCTCAGCCCCTGCTTGTGCAAGACCTCAGCCTATCACTAAGTTTCAGAGCCGCTCCTATTGAGCTGTGCTCATCAGGGCACACGAGGCACAGAAAGTGAAGTGCCCAAGTGCACTCACACCAACACATCACACAGGAAGAAAATACACACTGACAGCTTAAAGCGCACGTTACAACACATTTTGATTTTGGATCCATGGGAAATTTTAGGTCCACAGGAAATTAAATCATTAAATTATGAAGATTACCATAGCAACATTATAAGAACCACTTCTTCTCCTCCTAGCCAGAGCTGAAGTGCCCTGGGTTATAAGAAGAAGCCTTTGTCTATGGTAAACAAAACCTTTCCAACAAACCCTGCCTTCCAGAGCTGCAGAAGGCCTCTCTCCACACAAAGCTCTCCAGCTATCCAAACAGCATTTTGAGGTTTCAACGAATCCCTGAGGGTGGGAAGGCCCCACCTGGGCCCAGGCTGATGCCACCTTCCAGCACAGGGCTCAAGACCAGCTCTGAGGCCCAAGCAGCCCTCTCACTACCAAGGCAAACCCTGCAGCAGCACCAATGGCAGCAATCACTCTTTGCAAGATCTGAAGTTCAGCAACAATGATGCTCATACCTACATGCCCATATTTCCCCAATAAAAGTGTGCTTCAAAACAGCAGAGCCAGAGAATTCATCAGTTTCTGATTTTTGTAGCAACAGGGGGGCCATTCCATTAGACAACATTGTTCCAGCTACACCAAGCAGCTCCAGATTCCGAGCATAAAGCATGCAGAGTGCTCCTATGATGCATCTGATCGTGCAAGAGGACACTCCAAGTGCTACATCCTGTGTCACATACCAGATACTCCTTAGAGAAAAGAAAAAAAATAAAACCCTTCTCCTAAACTACACGGTCTTCACAAATAACAAAAGGCAAAAATTGTACAGCTCATTAAAGAACAACATAAGGACTACTTAAAACAAAAACAAAAAACACCACCACAAAAAAAAAGGACACACACAAAAAAACCCAAACAAACAAACCAAAAAAAAACACTACATAAAAAAACCCCAAACTACATTCATTCTGTTTGCAGATGGCTTATATTTAAACGGAAGCGAGGGTTACCAATAAAAGTTTACCCTTTGCTCATTCATAGAGGATGCTGCGTATCCTGCATCCTCATCAGCTGACCCAGCAGTGGTGGGGACCCACTCCCACAGCAGCCTGCCCCCAAACCCCACACACCAGGGAAGGGAAAGCAGCAGCCAAGGGGGGGCTGTCAATTTCAATGACCAAACTGGAAGCCCTTGCTTCGCAAGATTTCCATCTATAAAACTAGAAAGAAGGGGTAAACTTTTGAAATTAAAAAAAAACCAAAAAAAAAAAACCCAAAAAAAAAAAAAAAAAAACAAGAATAATCCCA
>JAAGNO010028132.1:3127-18210 GCA_033439905.1 Ceryle rudis | reverse complement strand
AATGACAGTGCTCACATTAGTAACTATCAAGTTCAAAAATGGAAACACATTAAGCCAAAGGGACGTTCCTTTCACAAGACATTCCTTGAGAGAGACAAAAGCAAAATGCTGTCTTACCTTTCGAGTTCTTCTTCTTTTTTGCTTTTGATATAAGTTCATCCTGCAGTTCATCCACAAAGTTTTCATTTTGGCTGCCATCATTTTGCACTCTCTCACCAGAGTGTTTACGCTTCCTGTCCAGACGTGGACATGGATATTGGCCAATATCTTCTGTTGGCTGGTCTTCCGCTTTTTCATATACAGAATGTCTCTCTAAATAACATTTCTCATTTGAGAGATCTTTTTCCTCTGGAGTTTCAAGAAAATGACCTTGGTTGTTTTCTGCACTAGTAAAGTTACCTAAAGATACAAAAAAACAAACATCACAAGACCAAATAAATACAAAACAATTAATTGCGAGAAAGCTATGCTCTCTGATCTCTCCAATGTCATCTGCATCATGATTTATGGCTCACGAGGCATGCAAAGAAACACAAAATTGTACTTCGGAACAAAATCTCCTCTGCTCAGCCTAAAGTAGCAGTTTTCTCAACAGTTAAGTACAAAACCCCCAAACCAGGACACTTTGTGTTGTTTTTACATCAATTTAAGAAGTGTAACATTCACAATACTTGTATCCATAGAAACCTCACAATATGCTTTTTAAAATAAAGAAACATCTTTAGATATTGAAGGCACAGACCCTCTTCAGAAAGCAACCCCTCATCCCCCTCAACCGTGGTAAGTAATAATCCAAGCTCCCTTTTGCGATGACTTTGTTTCAAAAGTCTGACGATATTAAGACATTAGTCTTCTGCTAATTCCTAAACCTTCCCTAATTTCTCACATCAAATTGCAGAGTCTGACTTAAAAGCGTTCATCCCTTCTTCTGGAGATATAAATGGGATACGGAGAACGCACACACGTACATGGGAATACCACTAAGAATAGCTGTGATATTTTGCAAAAAGCACTACTTGAATCCAAGGTTATAAAAAGGCTTCCTCACTTCAAGTAACCAGACAGTCACTGTACATCACATGATCTTTGCCACCTCCTTTTAAAAAAGACCTCACTTTTGTCAGGGAATATTTCTAGCAGCAGTGAGCGGGTGAGCTTTGAAAGGCTTACTAGAAACTAGTCTGACAAATTAGCCACAAAAACACCCACATTGCCATGCTTGCCTTAACTTCAGCTTCCCCTCTCCAATACTGTTGCCCCAAATTTAGAGACAGCTTAAGCAATTTTTAATGGATGCTTGACTTAAAATGGCACTTAATCATCATCTTGAATAGTGTTCCTTTCTTCTTGTAGCCAAGGCACAGTTAGGCAGACATGCAGTACAGACTGCAATGCAGTTAAATCAGCTTCCTATTTACAATTCTCACTAACAACTTGGTTTTCCCATGTGTTTTAGCCCTCCTGGCTGACCAATACTCTTTCTGCACATCTGCCACTGTTTGGTAAACTCTCTGTATGCACCATCCTACTTCTCCACAGTTCACTGTCCCTTTTCCTCTTCCCCCTCCTTGCCCTTCCTCCTTCTCCCACTTCCCTTCCTGCAAACGCATCTTCTGGTTTCTTATGCGGACTCCCAACAGCTCCCCTTCCCTTCCCCATCCTTACTCAGCCTCCTCCCTCGTCCAGCCTGGCCTTCAACTTCTGTTCTCATCCGTGACCAGGACAGACATTGCTCCCTTGCAGCCCCCTCTCCCCTGCTGTCCCCTCCAAGACTCACCACACTAGCATCCAGGCACTGATAGCCTCTGGATGCAGATCAACTCTACCCCACCTCATCTTGAGAACACCTTCCTACATCTCTGCCAACATCTTCTGATTTTGCAACCATGCTTGAAATACTTGTTGTCAGCAATGAAGGCTGAGGGGCTAAAAAAAAAAAAAACAACCACTTCCCCAATGAGATTTTTCTTCACCACAATTTGGAAATGGCTCCAAGTAGCACCTAGGGCTCTGAAGATATTTGCGGGCACCAGAAGACACTCCAGCATCATTTTTACGCTGCTTGGGAAGCTGCCTTCAGGGCTGCTTTTCAGAACAGCAGAAGATATTTGGCCAAGAAAAATCAAAACAAAAGTTGACTTTTTCCAGGCGAGCGGGATGCTTGAGCCATTCTGCTATTTGGCGATGCTCCTCTTCTCAAGGCCGTCTGGCCAACACCTGCTCCCTTTGAGACTTTAAAACGCAGTTTGTCACACTTCCTCCAGCCAGCAACGCTGACATGTTCCAGAAAACAGGCATCTCAGCTTACTATCACTGTGCCTCTAAATTGCCAGTGTCCCCCAGAATCAGAATTAATCTGGCAACCCCATGCCTGCACATCTGGCATGAAGATGCTGCCCAACAGCTGTACCCTGTAACAACACCAACAGCACCGGCAGTCCTGTTTCACACAGCACAAAAGAAGCTGGACCAGCCACGTTTTAAGTATCACTTCAGAAATGCTTCCATCAGATTTCATTTTACATCTTTAATGCAATCTGCTATTTTTCCCCCTTTCATAAGGAAGCATTATACTTCTATGCTCTGTTTCCCCAAACAGATCAGATAAAGGCACTCTCTGCCACGCTCCTGCTGTTTGTAGCCCTCACATCTCCAGCAGTACTAGCAGCTACACAGTAGTAGCAGCTACACAACACGTCTCATGCCATGAGAGTCACTAGATCGGACAGCTTTCCCACTCCTAACACTGCCTGGCCTGAGAAAAGGCAGGCACATCCTGACCAATTCCCAAAGAAGCTTTTGCAGGGTCAGAGGAAGTAGCAAGCTGTAGGGGTGGGGGTCTGGGGGGGGTCTTAATCTTCGGGGCTTGCGGGAAACAGCAAGCTAATTCCAGCCTGCCACGACCGACAGGGACCCACTGCAGATTAATTCCTTCTCTATCTGCACAAGGACTTGGCACAGGGATGCTAAGTGCCACTTGCTCAGACCGTCTGTGCTAAAAAATAAAAAAGAGGGGAAAGACGTTTGTTGTAACCTTGCTAACAGCTCGTCACTGTCGGCATTTCTCCGGGGCTCCACACACTGAGAAGAATAGCTCACACCTATTGAAGTTTATCCAAAAAGCCCTCACTGTCAGTGGCTCTGCAACACCTTTGCCTCCGCTCTCCAATCAAATCCGAGGGGGACCCCCCAGGCAACCAGAGCTACGTCTCCTTGGCTGCTGAGCCAGAAATCCCTCTCAAGAACTGCTCGTTGCACATGCGTCTCTGAAATCCGTCCCGCTAGATGCAGTTAAGACCATTAGAGAAGCGACATCTCCGCATGTTAATCCAGGTTGTGTAATCATCCTGCATCGACACAGGAGGACAGCTATGGCAAAGCCAGAGAGCTGTGCGGGACACGTCCTTGCTTATCTGCTCCGCCGACAATGTTCCCTGACTCTTCTACAGCCGGATTTTCACTACTAAAGAACAAAGGTCAGTCGCTGTTCAGGACATGGCACAACCCACACGCTGTCAGGCTCTACACAGCTTGCACAGCCACGCTGCACACCCAGAGGTTTTTTTCCCCTTGGCACAGAGGTGACTGCCTCACAGAGCACAGGCTCTATTAATATTTTACCACTGGATTCTGCTCTGTTCTCAAACTGTTTTGCAAGCAACCCCGATCAGACACAACGTCTCCCCAAATTAAGGTATAAATGTCAACATGAGGCACAGCAACATAACCATATCATGCACACCCAATAAGGACGAGGATAATTTATTTGCTTTTGATCCCCCTCCGTGTATCTACAACATCCTTTTCTCCATCCGAGGAAGAAAACAACAACAAAATACTTGGAGTTTTCATATCATCATTATTCAAACAGTGACGAGGTAGCCAGAATCACAGGATAAATGCCGAGTTCTCATAGCAACACACCTCTATGAGTAAGGAGATTAAACTCCTAAACATGTTCCTTCCTCAAGCCTCCAGCATTTGCCAGTCTCACACCAGCTGTGAGAACCAGCACCAACAACTGAAACTATTTCTCACTGTCCTACCCAACTAGAAACAAGGCAGAATTAAGAAGGTGCTTCTTCTCATACAGTTTCTGCTTGAAGCAGTATCTCTTTAGTGCACAGGTTACAATCCCACGAGAAACAGCTACATGCACACACAAACAAGCTACCAAAAAAACTTTCCTTCATTTTTCCATCTTCCTGTTGCTGTCAGCTGCTTGAGACCAGGCCCTCCCATGCGATGCAAACAAGGAAACACATCTTAGTGTTTAAGCTGTGATTCTTTTGTTCAAATAATATGGCAGCTAAAAACAGGCTTTCCTCTTCCCTGGAGCAACCTCTCATTGCACTCACTTATGCAAGGCACCCTTTAGTCATCCAAAGACGGTAATGACTATCCAAATGCTAAAACCCAGTGTTCAGCATGGGGATCACAACAGTAAGAAATTCCGTAACTCACCATCAGCATCCAATTCTGAGTACCCTATGGGGAAGAGGGAACCCAGCGGATTTAATTTTCCCTCCAAGTACCTCTGCTTGGGTGTTTCCACATTTGTTTCCTTCCGCCCAAGATAACCACAGCTGCCATTTTCCCTGCACAGACTTCTGGTTTTTCCCCTTGTTTTTTTTAGCACTGTGTCATAGCCAGAAGGTAATAACTGACCAGGGCAAAGGACATGTTTACTGTCTCCATCTTTCATTTGTTAGGTATACACACAACCCAGTGAGAAAAGAAAAGCAGGGGATTCTCATGCAAAGGGACATCAGCAATTCGCTCCCAATGCTGAAGACCAGCTCTAAAGGCTTTGGCACATTACACCATTTACTTTCACAGGTAGAAACTGATT
Source organism: Ceryle rudis (assembly GCA_033439905.1). Lineage (NCBI taxonomy): Eukaryota > Metazoa > Chordata > Aves > Coraciiformes > Cerylidae > Ceryle > Ceryle rudis. The sequence continues at coordinate 13,358 of JAAGNO010028132.1, read as the reverse complement.
TAACTTTTTCCCCATGATCTCATGCCTTAAGATCAGCATTTTAACATACCAGGTTTTATTTTTGCCAGGTAAGGCTTAAATGGGCAGTACCTTCCCCCTAGAAAACTAAATAAATGGATAAAACCACACTTCCCCAGTCAAGAAATTCACAGCTTGTAGAATTTATTCAATCTTTCACACTTGGGTATGATTTTCAATACAGCTAGAAGAGCTTTGTTATGAACCGACATGCGATCATCACATGACCGTATTGATGCGCGTGTCCATGCCAATAGCTTAAATCACTTGATCTCTGAACAATCCTATGACTCATGACATATGCATCCCATAATTTATCACGTTTGTGCTATGGAAATGCACCAGAGCAGCATTGCCTCAGCAACATTTACAAGTCACCTTGGCAACAAAGCAGCTTCGCGGCTGCTCTCAGAATGCCCGGCAAAACCTAAATGAGATGGGAGAGAATTAAAGCACTTCTACTTTTTTTTCTTGGCTTTAATTACTCATTAATTAGCTAACATGGCTATCTTCCTTAAATCATGTGGGGGCCGGGGGGGGCAACAAACCAAAAAACCCCACCTTTTTTACCCTTCCCCAGAAGGCACAATGAAGCTTAAGAAGACTCTCAGTACAGCAAAGCCATGCATCACCAAGTCACAGAAAAAGTTTAAGGAATTGGATACTGTGCCATAGTTTGCTTCCAAAAAACTCTGTACACCTGCTATATAGCTAGAAAAATGAGAAAGCATAAAGACAGGCCACTTTGCTTTGAGCTGGCACTGGACAAACGCTGCATAAAACAAGGTGAAACATCTTTTTAGCAGCAAGATTGCTTGCAGGAGGCAGAAAGAAAAAAGGAAGAGAGGCTGCGAACTATCAGCTAGTTCCCATTCAAGAGCGTTACAGCCACACACAGAAACAGCGTGGTTAGAAATGAGAGGGAAAGGAGTGGCAAGAGATAAGTAGCCCTGGCTCGCACTGGTGATAAACGGGAAGAGCAGGCAGAGCGTATCACCCCCTTGCCAGTCATTCGGCGAGAGATGTATCAAAACCGCTGGTGGCTCAAGCCCCACCAGAGCCCAAGCAACTACACCAGAGGCATTCAAAAAGAGAAACCTGGCTTCCTGATTTATCAGATGCTACCCTGAGGGGCCCAAGGTGAACCACCACCATAAAAAACTTTTACTGAGACCTGAATCTGTACCGGTAAAGTATATACTGCGTACAGGTGGGCATACAGAAGAGAAGCTCCCTCAGCAGAGCAGATCTGTGCTTTTAGCAGTTTAGACATTCGGCCAAACTCTGAAATAGCCTATTAAGTCAGAGCTAATTAGTAGAGGAGATGAACGAACTAACATAAGACTAAACATACTTTCTCTGCTTCCAACAGTTATTTAATAGTCTCAAACACATTTCAGCCAGCAGATTCAAGTGCCGGAGACTCACTAAATGATGCATTTAAGGATGCACCATATCATCAACCTTTTGCAAGAATGGGAAGAGGGGTGTTTCAGCAAATGATGCTCTGATGCTCTAACGCTCTTCCTCCCCACATTCTCCCTGAGCAGCACACCCCACACCCCCACGCAGGTTCTCCCTCCCTTCCCTGAACCCATCCCTGACTCTGCAGACCAGTCCCCCTCTCCCCTGCTAGATCTGTCTTGCCCTGCAGACAGCACAAGCTGGCAGGACCCTGCTGCTGTCACTGCTGTTCACACTTTCCAGCACACCCACAGTGGGATTTAACAGAGAACATCACCAGGGCACTCTGAGCCCTCTGAGGAGCAAGGGAGGCTGCAAGGGACAGAGATGGGAAGCAGCCTGCCAAGCTCTCAGCTTTAACACAAAGACTGTAAAAGCAGCAGTGCCTTCCTCCCTCAAGCTGCCTCAATACAGCTTGGATAAAAGAAAGCCCACTCAGGTTCCAGGGGCTCAGCCTGCCTTTCCCCCCCTGCCCCCAGTACCTTCTCACATGAACAATTAACACTTTCCCTTGCTATTTTGCTAGGCCTGTTTTTGTTGAGGCTGTTAGTTCAGTGACAGCAATACCAAAGTAACTTGATTTAGGTGAGCAACCGAGCAAGTATGATTGACCAGCATGGCCTCTGCCAACAGCATTAACCAAAGACCAGAACAATAATTCAAAGTTATTAAATTGTCTGAATGAAATTTTCTACTAGCCCTAGTCATGAATCTCCAACTCAGAAAAGCATACTTAACCACGGAGTTACACAGTGCTTGCATGCACGTGCACGCACACACACACACACACACACACACACTGTCTGCAGTGTTTCCTCTTGTTTTGCAATACTTTCAGCACAGATTTTTTTTTTTTCCCTGAGTTGTTAAAGTGCCAGCAAGAAGAACTGATCCATTCCTTAATTATATAGGGAAAGGAAAAAAAAAAAGGGAAAGTGACTGAAGCCCCATGCTAACCAAGAGTTAAAAAAAAACTAAAGTATAATTTTTTTGCATACCACATAAAAATCCCCTAATACCATTTACTAGTTTTATGTTTATCTTACATTTAGGACAATGTTGCTAGCATGCATTTTCCATGGTCCTCTGACACCCTGCCACAGCCAAGAGGGTGCAGACAGCCCCACAGGGAATTTCACAGCCTCCTACTTTGCCCACAACAACTTGTACCAGCCAGCCACATGCATCCCCCCAAGTGACTGCAGCAAGAAGTCACACCCAAGCAGATTAGCTTCTCGTTGTTTCAAGTTTTACAGCCAGGTTTTATTGATAAACCATCCTGTCAGATCACATCCTTTCCTGCTTCCCAGTACCCCTCTGTCTTCCATCCTTGCTCTGCTTGGAAGCTGCAATATTGGCACCTCTCAGCTCTACAGCAACTTCCAGAAACTGAACTCCTTCTTGCCCCTCTCTTCCCCCACCTCCTTTCTGCATTTAAAATACAACCTTGGACCTTTGTTCTCACTGGTTGATGTGGTACCCCATCAATTAAAAGGACAAATCTCTTTAAGACAGTAACTTTGGTGACAGTTAACTACTTTGTGAAAAGTGGGTACAACTGTAACAGGCAACTTGCAGACCCTAAAACAAGCACAGAGAGCACCAGCCATGGCAGCTCTGTACCTGCAGAGGCTGAGGTCAGTGACTTTAACCAGAACACCATTAGAACACAAAGATGACACTGCCCATGCAGCTCTGCTGCAAGCTGCTGCAGCACCGAGACATGTACGCGCTTCAGAAAGCCATCTAAATTTGCTTACATCTGTCATTGTCATTTTGGTCAGCAATGGCATCTTCCAGAGTGACAGACTTTGGCTTCTTTTCACTGTTTCCTTTCAAGTTTTCCCAGTCTGCCTGGCTGAATCTGCAGACCTCTGAGTCTTTGGTAGCTGTTTGGCCTTCTCTCTCTTTCATCTCCAACTCTGAGAAGCGCATCATTGCACGCTAGAAAGAGAATTGATATGAAAAAAAAAAGTCTTGCGATAAGAGCTACTTCATTTACCTTACCTTATATGAAAGCATTTCCAAAGAAAAATCGTCTCAAAACCAAGGTTTCAGATAGATAGCTAGGGTAGGAGTTTAACACACCTGACTTGTAAAACAGTGTTCTAGCATCTATATGCAAATAGCCACAGAATTCTTTCATAATGTGTGTGTGTATATATATATGTAAAAGACATATATAAACGTATACTGTATATAAAACAAAAACATTCCATTTTGGAGGTAAAAAGAAACAAAAAAACAAAAAGAGAAAAAAAAAACAAAACAAAACAGAACAACACAACACAAAATCGTACAATGAATAAAGACGACCATGGCCCACAAACTTCCCTTTGCGTATTTGGAAATGAAATTTAACTCAAAGGTTTATGTAAGAGTCTAGTAATAAAAATTTGAAGAACTGACCTCACAGTAAGCAGCAGGTAGACATAAAATACTGTCCTCTTGTAATCCTTCCATCTATGTAATTAAAATGGGCACTCAATGGATCATTTAGATAATTTCATCCATTTTTATAAGCATAAACTAATTCTTTTCTTAACAATGCAAAACAATTTGGCTTAACTCATCCCTTCATTAAAAGTAAAATACCTTAAGGATATTCCTATACAGTATCTGTCTGTCATCCCTCAGCATCAACCTCAATACCGCTCATACTCTTTCCTACGCGTTCGCTTGGCGTAAACGTTGCCTGAGACCCGCTAATACATGGCTGCGACTCCTCTCCATCAAACAGCACGTTTGGCATACTAATCACAACTTCTGGGTATGCTTTGCTAGCTGGCACTACAGGCCAGTTGAGAAATTACAGCCATCGCTAGCACCAAGGTAACATGCACGCCTGTCCGACTGCCCTCCGTAACTGCACAAACATTTCACATGTACATTAACATTTTTACCAGATCTTAGTAAAAGCCCTTTAAAGCTTACTAGAACGTACATACGTAATAGCCATACATACTATTCTTTACATTGCCTTGTTCTCACTGACAAACTTAACTTTGCTACTTAACACTGTTTCTGGCAAGTATGCCCTAACAAAAAAGTTTCTGATATCCCCACCTGCGCTGCTTCTCTCAACTTTTAATACTTGACTGCGACTTGCAAACAGAGAAATAACTACAAACAGCGCAACGGTCATTGGACCGCGCGGACTCACCTGCAACGCCCGCTGTTCCCGGCTGAGCTGGCTGGAGTCTGCATACAGTTCGGTCGTCACACACTTGAATCGATCGCCTACGTAACCAGCAGAGTTTGCGATCCTCTTGGCCAACTTAGACGGCTTGGGTTTCAATATTTTGCCATCAGCAGATTCTGTGTCGTCGGCTCCATCTTTGGTATAAGTCTGGCTGGCGTCAATGCTTGGTGGCGCAGTCCCCATGCAGAATGGCTTTGCATCCTCCTGCACCTTGCCAAAAGCCAGAGCTGGAGCATCGCTCTCATGAGGGCTTTCCAAGAAAGCAGGCGAAGGCTGGACCGTCAGTCTCTCTTTAGGCTGGCTCACAGATAAATCTTCTTTCCTTAAGCCAAAAACCGATGAACTCTGGGCTTGTTTGAAATTATAGTTTTCGTGAAGATCATTATTTCTTCCAAACTCCTCTCTCATTACAATAAAATCTCTGTGCTGCGACGCCTGCTCTACCTTGTGCTTTGTAGGGTCATTAGCCTGATTACTGCTTTCCGCAGTAAAGCTGGCTTTCGTCACATTTGCTTCACTTTTAGCCTCTTGCTCATCCCGCAGAAGATCCGGGAAAAGGTGTTTGTCGCTTTTGGCTGAGTTTTTACCGTGGCCAGAGCTCTGGTGCAATTTCACACTCTTGTCGCTGGGTACTTCGAAATGCATCTTCCCACTGTTCTCCAGGAGCTCTGGCAACCGGCCCCGCAGAGCTGGGTCCTCATAGCGGACTCTCTCATGAGACCGTGACCTCCTTTCTGCCTTTTCCTCCTTATTGATCTCCAAAGCCGAATGCTGCAGCAGCATGGGGTGCACCATCCCCATCCCCAGCGCATCCTGGTAGGTGATGAACTCCCCCCGCCCTGCTGGCAGGCTGTAGGGGAGGCCAGGTTTGGGAGCCAGGTGGCCAGGGTAGAGACTGCCATTGGGCAGCAAGACAGGGTGAGGATACACGTGTCCTTTCCCATGAAGTGAGAGAGGGCTGATGGCTATCCCCTCTGGCACCGGATATGGGAGGTAACTCCTGGGGTAGGGCAGAGGCGGGGAGCGAAACGCCTCATTGGGCGGCAGGAAGATGGGGCTGGAGGCCAAGGCAGTCTCACTCACCTTGAAGTTGGCTTCCTGGCTGCAGGATTTGGCCACTTTACTGCTGTGTTTCGCTGGGGTGGCAACAGGCTGCCCAACATGCTGTATGACCGAGGCAGTGCTCTCTGCGGAGTTCCTGACTGTCTTGGCGCAATCCAGGTTGGCATTGGGAGCTGGCGATGCTGACGCTGGCCGCCCACCCGCTGTCACCGTCCCTGAAACGCTGCCAACAACTGCCTCCGTGCCACCCATCCTGGGGCAGGAGGAGCTCCGCTGCTGTGGGATGACCCAGTCCAGGGCTTTGTTTTTCAGCTGGACGCTTTTCCCACTTTCCTCACCAGGGCTGGGACCGGGAACGATCCAGGAGGATGGTGCTGTGCTGATAATTTCAGGCCTGTAGATGGGGCAGCCGTTCCCGGGAGAAATGGTTTCTTTCTGAACAATGTCGCTGCTAGGCAAGTGCGTCCCCGCTCCCAACCTGCCATGCACCAGCACCGTTGGCGTCATTTTCTTACCATGGTCCGACTTGCCAGCAGTTTCCACGTCAACGACTTTCGCCGACAAGTCCAATGGTTTGTCGGTGACGTCTTTAGTTGGGGTCTGCTTTTCCAGGAGCGGGGGGGACCTGCTGTCTTTCCGGTCATGGCCACCTTTCCGCACATGGGGGGCAGCTGGCGGGGGCACCTCCCCAGCATCACTGCCTTTGGGAAGTTTCCCATTGGAGAGGCGGGAAGGTGGAAATTCGCCGCCAACATTTACGTAGGGCTTTGGGAGGGTAACTGCGGAGGAGGGAGAGGTGGTGATCCTGGGGAAGTGTTTGTGGAAATCTGCATAGGCATCCCCTACCTGGGAGGGCAGGGGGAGGCGGGGGGACGGCCGGGGCGAGTGTGGCAGCAGGAGTGTGGGGTCTGCCGGCATGTTGGCAGGTGCTGGCTTGGTGGCAGGGACCCTGGGCTGCTTGCTGCTCTGGATGTGGGGGTAGGCGTGTGCATCAACGGGGTTGCCAGGGCTGACACCCATCTTCCACGACAAGCTCTTATCTGGACAGTGCACCAAAGGTGGGATTGCCGGTGAAGCTGAAGCAGTCGAGAGCCTCATGGGTGATGCCAGCGATGAAGGGATGTGAGGGGCAACATAGTGGGAGGGAGGCAGGTATAAAAAACGTTCACCGTTCGTACATACAGGCGAGTAAGCCAGGTGCTGCGGTAAGCTGTAGGTGGACTGCTGAGGTAGCAATGCCTTGTACATGTTCAACGAATACTTATTTGGTGAGTCAAGGAAAGGGTATATGGTGGGCGTTGCACCCTCCATATAGGGGTTTACCCAGGGGAGCCTTAGGTAACTAGCACCATTGACACTGAGGGGACTCTGCTTGTCACCTGCAGCTCGGTCCAAACCCAGCGTTTCCCCTGTTGGGACAGAGTTTTTTTGTATTCCGGGTGGCGTTTTGTATATAGCGCTGAAGCCATTTGGGGCTTTTCCAGAGACACCTGCGTTTTCTACAGCTTCAGAGGGATTAGACTTAAACTGTATCTCCGGATTTCTTTCAGGAGTAAATCCAAGCCCAGCTATTGAACTTGTAGCATCCCGTGATTTTTCAGAGCCGAGTCCACACAAGCTGGAATAGACAATGCTACTGGGGACTCTGAGTCCTTCTCGCATGAGTCCAGACCTGTCCATACTCAGAGCTGCGAGACTGTCAATGCGATGTGCTGTAGTCGCATCCACCTTTACAGAACAAGAAGTATGTTACTTTCGTATTTCACTTACGTGACCACCAATCAAGCTACGGATACATCAGCATTTTGGAAAAGAAACAATACCAATGCAAACACACTTTTCAGCATGAAAAGTACAGAGGCTGATCAGTTGGAAAATAGGAGAACAGGCATCTATGGAGCAATATACATCATTGCAAATGTCCATACATTTCTCTGCATTCAAAATTCACTGGTTAGAAACAAAGGTGTGGGGCCTCATAACCCAAGTAGCCAGAAGTGACCCAGAGATGATGGTGGGTGGCACTGCTCCCATGCAGCAAGTGGCTCCCCGGCCCTAGCCCCACCAGAGCAAGAGGGTACAGGCTGCAGCATAGAGTGGGAAGGCGAGGATGAAGATTCTCTCCTCCTCCTACTCCAGGACCTCTCCCTCTGCTGCAGCTCTGCTCCGAGGATCACTACAACTACACAATTCACGGGGCTAGACACCCGAAGACACAGCACAAAGACAAGTCTGCCGTCGAATATGTTCCACACTTGCTGCTCCCCACATACACTTGAAGAAGGAGAAAACCACCAACTTTGCTGAAATGTTCATGTACTTCACGCTTACACAAACTATTCTAGTTAGACATGTGGGTATGTTGCATGACATTATTTTAACAGTCAGAAAGAATATGATGTCATATGACAACACAACACCACAGTCAGCATCAAGAGATTAAAAAGATAAATAAACAAAGCCCCATTTCACTGTTTTACAGAAACAACCTGCATCTGCCCAAGCCTGACTAGGAAGAGAAAGGTGTTGTAGTCATTTCTCCAAATGGGTCATGTAGTAACACCCAGAGGAGTGGGTAGGAGCCGGGGTGAGGAGGACAGACACAGATTCGAATGCAGCATGAAGCTATTAACTTCTTACCACACTGTGATTCAGGTGATTTTCTTCCCTCAACTCCAGTCTGCTTTTCGGTGCATCGCCATCATTAACGGGAATTTTCCTAGTAAAAAAACCCAGAAGCTTATTATTTGAAAACATCCTGCGCAGTTCAGATCAGTCCAAGATTATATCACCTCAGTATTTTGATTGCCCTAGAGAAGTCCAACAGGATGCTGTACTTATCCTTCTGCATACCCATGCACACCAACTACTTCAGAGAGCAAGGACCATTCAAAAACAAGCATTAAGGGGTGTGACACCAAAAACACACCAAGCGTATCTCAGAGCAGCCTCTTCCAATGCAAGTCATTTTTTTCAAGGTCTTCTCTTTTGTTCCTTGCCCTTCTCTTTTTCCAATAAGAGAATATCCCATTCTAAACATAACCTGTTCATGTACCATTCATAAATGCTGCTGAGAAGAAAATTAAAACACACGCTAATATCATATGAATGCTGGTTGTTCCATGCTAAAGAGGGAGATACACATCTGTGCCATACCAGTGCTGCAGCACTGGGAGTTGTTATCACAGAAAACACCAATAAAGAATATACCTTAATGCCAAATTTCAAATCTCATGGATAAAAAACATTGACATGCAGCAGAAGGAAAGTCTCGGCATTACCCAAAAGAACTCTTTTCGATCAAAGTGCTTAAAGGCACACCATCACCTTAAAGCAAAAATGTGATTTTTATGTATTTGTTTCTAAAAGATTCACCTTTCCTGCAAGTAGCACATAAAATTATTATCCCTAAATAACTAGAAGGAAAGTGGGGAGGAAGGGTGCAAAAGCCAAGCAAGACGTTTGGCCATTTTCCTTCAGCTTATGTTTGCAAAGAGCATTCCCTGCAAAGACCAAAAACTTTCCCCGGCTTCTCAGAGGTTTTTCACACAACGGTGAGAACAAGGCCTCAAAGAGAAGACAGAAAAACACTAAACCCACACAAAATAGGCATAGAGAACCACAGGCATACCTGTAGCTTCTGCTCAGAGTCATTTCACTTTTTAAAAAGCTGGGGTTTAAAGAAAGAGGACACTGGCCAGTGCCTGTGTCACCCCATTGAAATTTATTAAAGACTGTAATTTTAATCATCAAATGAATGATATTCAGCAGGAAAAAAAGGTGCAGAGGAAGAGAAATTCATTTGTGGGAGGCAGAAAGGCCCCTGTTCCTATTTCACAGAACAAGCTGTTGGTCTGAAGGCAGGGAATGCCAAGTCACATGCAGGAGCCCCTCTGCCACAGCAAGTCACCACGAGAACACATGCACTATTTGATTTAATTCTCCTTCACAAATACAAAATAATAAATTAATTGCAAAAGTGCATTTAAAGGCTGCTTTGGGGAGTAATGTCTTTAAAGGGCGTCCCTGCTTCACTGACCCAGGCTGACTGTTAAATACTAAATCAGCAGCTGCTCTACCGCTCTCAGTCACGTCTTGTTTCTCCCCCTTGCTCTCCCTCCAAATTGGGCTGATCTCGATGCAAGGCAGCAACTATCTGCTCCAGTATTAGAGAAGTGAGCAAACTCCGAGACCTCACGCTGCAGAATTACAGTGTGATTTAACTTGCCAGAAGCTTAAATATTTACCTGTCTTCATTAATTCCACACATGCGGACCCTTTCATTGCTCATCCAGCTATGAACGTTGCCATATAGGGGAGTTGCAGAAAGCATGACGTCTTCTTAAAAATCAACGCTCTTCTTCACGGTTTGATATTCTATTAAAAAATAAATAACCACACAAACTACGCATTCCTAGTACACACTATAAGCCAAAATATGTAGGTGAAATATAATCATAAATGTAGCCATCTGAGCAAACCCAT
>JAAGNO010028131.1:30384-48259 GCA_033439905.1 Ceryle rudis | reverse complement strand
GCCTGCGCAGCTACTTCCATAGCAAAACTGTGCAGAATAGGTGGCAGCAAGTTGCTCTCAGAATATATTTAAGATGTTAATGGGAGTCTGACATGCACGGGTAATTTTGCCACACGTAGATGAACAGAATGAAGAGGGATGAAGCTCAAACCCACCTTCTCTAGGTGGGTACTGTCTAATAACTGATGAGTCATCCAGACTCAGTTTAGGGGATAAAACTGAAGCAGATCTGGTTTTCCTTGAATCAGGTTTGAACACGACTCTGAATGTGTCAGCCCTCTGCTGACTTCAATTTCGCGAGGACAGATTAACAATGATGTCGATCTCGAAGCACCAGTCAGCAGCCTCCCCCAACCCCACCCCCCCCCACTACAGGGTGCAGGTCGTGAACCCACCCTGAACTCAACTAGCTCATGCTAGTCCCTGCATCACGTGTGAGCTTTTTTTCTGCAAAAACAAAGACTACATACTTGAGCGTAGACATCTTCGTTGTGCTGCATGCGGATATATCCTGAAAAACCGCTCATAATCCTCCTTGTTTCTCCCATCAGCATCTCACATTCCATTCCCTTGATTTCTCCTTAGGCTTTGGTGCTGGCTTTCCAGGACAGCAACTGTCTTCTTGCTCCTGCTGCATGACACTATTCTAGATCCAGAGCTGTAGACAGGAAGTCCTGAATGCTTAAAGGACAAAGCCCCACCACTGAACTTTGAGCATTTCATTATCACGCTGGACATAAGTAGAATTTCCTTTTGGCAATTATTCTCCCTTACTCCCCAGTTCTGTATTGCTGTCTGGAGTTACAATAAAACATCAGGTCACTTGATTTTCTGCATTTTTACTTCTTTACAGGTATGAAATTTAACAAGTGTCTCTCACATTTTATCTTACATATTGACACGATCAGATACACCTCAAAGGGGAATGAGGCAGGCTGCTGTCAGGCACACCAGACGCAAACAGCGCCCATCATTTCCGAGGATGGTAAGCTGCTACCATCACACTGTGTGGAATCTAACTGCCCTTGAAAACCACTTGCACTCTTCCTTCTTTACCTCTGCTCTAACTGAAGTTCTGGCAATCAAGGACTGCAGCTACTTGAAACCAAGCTGAGGTCAGGTAATAGATATTGGCAAGCCAAGAGCTTAGCTGCTTTTTCCAAAGGCTTAGTCAAATTCTGTTGAATATCAACAGCAATATTGATCAGGTCCTCCTGGAGCCTCAAGACAAATCCAACAGAGGCTCTTCTCCAGTCATCCTTCACCTCTACTTCCTTGCCACACAGTAAGGCTTCTAGCTGTCTCCCTAAGAGATACAACCCTATTTCATGGAGCACTAGCATGCATCTTCTCTAGACAATCAGTCCAGAACAAAACAAGCCGGCTATCTTTATTCCAGCAAAAGTCTGTAAAGTCTTTCAGCAACCGATCAGCAAATTTCTCATCCCCAGTGGCACTGGACCGCCACGTTTTCGTCAGCATGGTGTTGTAGGCCCAGTTGTAGCCAATGCGCTCTTCACAAAACATGTTCTGGTTGGTGGAGCTAGTGGAGTTGCGCCGGCGTCGCTGCTGCCCACAAGAAAATTTCCGCTTGGAATACGGTAGCTGCAAAAACACTGTCCCTGGAAAACAGAGAGGACTTTAGTCTTAGGCAGACCTAAGTCCCTACAGTTGGTAGCTGACTCATTAAATTCTGAAAAGGAAACTGGATTGAGTTTCATTTAATTGCCTTTTAGCAAGGTAAAATGGGATACGCTTTTCCTCCTTTGCTTTTACATGCTGCTTCTTCCTGCAAATTAAAACACTGGGAGAGAGCACACTTAGTCTTGGCCTTTCTCTTGGTAGAAGGGAATGAAGCAAAGATGTCAACTCTGATCCTTCTAACCTTCCATCAATTTCCATTCTCTTCTGCAATTTTCCAAAAGCTCCCTGTCATTGTCTTCATGTCTCAGCAGCCCCTCTGAACATACCAAGTAATTTTACTGTAATATGCCATGCGTGGAGCTTAGTTAGACGTGCTGATAGATCACCAACATTTATGAAGAATAATGAGAGTAAGTGGATCCCAAACGCTTTATCTCCCACACAGTGTGTATGGGTAGAGATCCATCTACAACTGACCTTAAGCATGAGAACAGAGAACTGACTTGTCCCAGCAGATTTCCCTCAGTCTAGCTTCTAGGTACACATTTCTTTACACTATGCTTGGAATAAGCTCTGCCTTTTTAAATTTTTTTTCTTAATTTCTATTTCTCCATCTCCTGGAAAGAAAAGTTTCAGAGACACTATAAAGCAAGATTTCAAACCAATGCCACCGATCAGCAGCAACACTTTGTGCTTTTCATACTCATACTGCCTCTCCAGTTTTCCAGTTTGGGCTGGCTGATACACCTACTTGTCATCTGACTACGGACGTAATGAGGACCAACATCACTGGCAGAAAACACAAACTGCATGTAAACTGCTTCTTTCATTTATAATAAGCCTCCTCCTTCCCCTAGTGCCTGCCAAATATCACTCACCTGTGACATGGATATACTGGGGCTTGTTCTCAGCTGGGAAGTTGAATGCAGAGGCCGAATATTTATCTTGCACAAATCCAAATCTGGAGAAAAAAACGCCAGAGGAATTAAACCAAACCAACCAACCAAAAAAAAAAAACCCAAAACACCAAACCCAAACAAACCAACAATAAAACAACACCAAAGGAAATAGATAAAAAGAGCCATGCCAGCTAGGATTCCTTCATCCCAAGGCAGGGACACCAGGGAAAACCTTCCACTACCATAAACGCTCCCTCTTCTTATGGGCTGAAGGCAGGGGGAAAAGATATGAAGAGAGCTGAGCTTCTCCAAATGTTCTCTGCCCCTGCTAGGCATAGTGTGAATCTTGTAACTCCACACTGATCGCTGTCCTAACCTGCGCCCAAAACAAAAGCACCAGTAGCTCAGGAAGAGCACTGAGCAGTCTAATAAAAAGGGGCAGCTGCAGATGAAGAAGGGAAGAGCAATAACCCACACGACTCAGGAGTAACTGTTCATCACAGGCCTTCATCCTACAGTATCCAGAAAGATACGAACCTTTCATTCATTCTGCTCATCATTCAGTACATACCTGTGTGCTATTGCTTCCTGGAGGAGGTGCATACGGTCCCAGTATGTTTCTGGTTCAAAGCCTGAAACAAACAGGTAACAATTACCTAATAAAGCCACTTCATTTCCTTCTTTTTCAAGACTTCAGTTTTCCTAGGAAGACCTCTGTGCACTTTATTTTTTCTAGCCATTTCTTCTGGTCACATTTTTTTTTTTTTGCTTGCTATCCCTTGAACGCCATCTTAATAGAGATGGGTCTTTTATACTTCAGTAGCAGATTCATCACTGAATTTCTGTCTCTTGAGATGAAGTGTAATGGGGTGTGTGGGAGGGGGCAAGGAAGAACAGTGGGATGCTGTATATAACCAGAGTCCTCTGAAAATAGGACTGAAAATAGGTTCAAAGTCAGTTGGGCTATGGTGACCTCACAGCATATGGATTTAATACTGATTGTTTCACATTTACACCTGGATACTGAGTCAAGGGTTAATGAAAATAAACATCTTTAATATTTTAAGAGAGACCCTTTTGCTACTTGTCCCTTCTCATGATGCAATTTTGCCTTTCTATGCACGGGGCCAGAATTCTCTGATCTTTGAGCCTGAACCTGAGACTTACCACAACAGTGTCACTCAAAAGGGCGAGGTCACATTGCAGAAAAGGAGACTGCAGTTTCTAGCTCTTAATCGCATGTGCAAACACTCTTACCGTGAATGTAACCATGGCAACAACAAAAAAAAGAGCATGGCAGTTGTGAAAGCCTAATCTTACTGAGAGGGAGAATAAACAAATGCAGGATACAAATGCAGAGCAGCTGTGGGCAGGCTCTACCAGCAAACCAGGCTCTTACAGTATAACATCACATCAAACAGCACAACTACTTCATACAGGCTCTATAGGGGTATGCAACGTTATGGCAACAAAGATCACCGGGGAGGCCACCTTTCCTGTGCCTCGGTATTTCTTGCTGCCAACTCCATACACTGTTGCATGCTGATGAGCCTGCCAGCACAGCTTCCCCCAGGCACCACCTTGCACAGGGTGGCTGCTGAAATGTGAAAACAGGCCCATAATCCAGCTAATACATGTCTGGTAAATGAGGTTCTTCATGGCAGCTACACACCAGAAGGGACCTGCTTCCAGAAAAGTACACCAAGGGATAAAACAAAAGAACATTTCTTACCATCAAACAAATGCTCACTACCTTCCTTCAACAAGCAGCTAACATTGAGTGGGATGAACAACTGAGCTCGAAGTGGGTCTCCATATAAGTAACTGGGTAAAGCAAATGGACCTTCCAAGACTGGCACTAGCAAGAAACCACAGGATGTGGCTTTCCGATGCCAACCCTGAACCTGAGGAAAGATTCAAACAATGAATCATACAACATATATCAAACTGAAGAAGGGCACTTACGTGCATAGGAGCAACTCATTCCCTGAGAATAGATCAGACATGCTCATTTCTCCACAGGCTCGGCTTGCTTTGCACAGCAAGCACACAACCATCCTTGTAAGCAAAACAGTACAAGCATAAGACATCAGGCTTTCCTTTTTGAAGTGCCACATCAATCAGAAAGCACTTTAAAACAGGACGTTTTTCAGGAACTGATTCAGCCTACTTATCAGTGGTTAAGCACCGCTGCTTTACTGGAACAGTGCAATAGATTTTAAATAAAAGCAAAACCTATCACCTGGTGCTATCTGGCTGGGTGGGACAAACTCTGGTATTAAATAACTTGAATTTTACAGAAGCTGCAAAAGGAAAACAAAACAAAACAACAACAAAAACCCGCACCAAACAAAAAACCTAAAAATTAAGTGACACAGACCACTTGCGTTTTCAACTCAGAATGTTTTCAGCAAGTTAAGAAAAAAACCTAAAAGCATTGCTGAACAGGAAGAACATATTGCTGGGAAAGCCCTGTCATGAAAGTAATTCCACTGAGATTTAAAGTTTTCAGGTTTGGGGACAGGAATGCAATGTGAAGTAGACTCTTTTTCAAAGATTCAGCTCAGGGCTTAAGATTTGCCTAAAGGGGACTTAAATTCATCATCTTGACCTGTACTGAACCCTGCATACTGTGCATGAAACCTACTAAAAGCAGAACATCATCCTGCAGACGGAATGACTATAGATAGCATGATAAATGATGACCAGATGCAGCAATGCTAACAACAACCACTACAATTACTTATGGAAATAAGGGCAGATCCAGCCCACTGTCTCTCCCCTAATGCTTCCCATGACAATGTCCCCAGTAGCCTAAGGAATACAGAGGCCAGATGGGTTTTGCTGCGGCCACCCAGAACACAAGGACTCTTACCATCTCAAAAAGAACAGCTGCAGTCACTGCCATCCAGTGTAACTTGATTTCAAAGGCAGCATTCAGGGAGAAATTGCCATGGTAATAACAACTGCACCACTCCAAACGGTCGGTGCGGTTATTCACATCCACATCAAGCGTCACTGTCCGTTGCTCAGGCACGGTAGCAGCTATGCAGCCAAGGAATAGGGGTATATTTAAAAGATGCATTAAATAGAGGGTGGGAGACAGGATGAAGAGAACAGGAGAAACAAGACAAGATATTTGAAATTAATTTGTCCTCCCACTCCTCCCTAAATATTTCTGGGCTAGCAGAATAGTCCAAGAATGCTGCTCATCCAGATCACAAGACAAAAATGCTGAATTATTACTCATATCAGGGGTCTGTGCCACAGAATTACCTCCCCAAGCAGTCAAAAGACAATTCAGTTGCAATAGAGATGGAACCAAGAGTCAAGCAGCTAATCAGTAAGTGACTGGTGCGTAATTAAATACGGCTAGACAACATCAGCTCCTTCATACCAAAGACATTCAGAACTGGTTTTAGTGTTTCTATATGCACCCTCCAGAAATCACATCAGGGTGCTGTTACACAGGGCAGGAGCATTCCAGGACTTTCCACAGCTAAAGGAGATTAGAAGTTAAACTTCTTGTTTCTTTATCCCCGTATCAACATCCCACATTACCACACTGCTAAAACTGCACATCCAACACTTTTTGTAAAAGCAGGGAAAGTCAGCCAAGACTCAGGCAGCAGCTTTACCATCACTGCAGTACCTTCTATTGCTTAGCGGTAAGTGCTGGGACAGTGCCCAGGATCCATCTCCCTTTGTGCCCTACACCCCAGCATCCCAGTGAAAGAAAATCTCAGATTATCAGGCAAGAGAGGAAGAGAAGCAAAGAAAATGGAAGTGACCTGGCTGGTGTCATACAGCAGACTGCAAGGCCAGAGATAGAAACCAGATCTCCTGACTGAGACCAAAGTCCTGCTATGAACCACATTGTCACTTCCAACTTTTCTTTAGGCAAATACATAATTTTACACCTCTAGAATGTTAAAAAATTGACACAACACAAAGGGCTGCAATACTACTATTGAAAAACCTTTGCCCTTTTCTTGATTGCATGCATGAGAGATGGATGTTGTTATTTCTTGCTTAAGTAGATGATGTGCACCCTTTTATGTGGTCAGCTTTTAAATGACCTTATAATTTAATGACGTTTAAAAAAAAGTGGTTGAAGTTCTTCCTCAAGGTAGGTGGAAGGTTACCACCTCGCTTCTACTACAAGTTAGCTGGAGACAGCTTTCATGGTCATAACAAAGTCCTTTATATTGCTATTGCTGCATCTTAAAAATGGGGTGGGGGATGATAAAAATGGAAGAACATCACCCAGTTCCATTTTTGTCTTTGGCAAATGTATCATCTGCAATTTCCGAGTTGGTCTGGTATTCTCAGACAGACCAACATCTTACGATTTTCTTTTTCTTGCTTCTTTTCAGTGCAATGTCACTGTGAATGCAGTGCTTGTGCTTAGAAGGTTATGGTGCCTGTTTTGTAGCAAAGTATGTTGAAAAACAACATCCCAAAAGCTGTAAAGTGAAAGCAGCTCAGTCAGGTAGATGTTGGTCATTAGCTAATGTAACACCACAGTCCAATGTGCCCGAACTAGCACTCTGTGAAGAATGAGCTCCCTGCTCCCTTAGACTGTTCCTTTTTCCAGATAAGGCAGATGCCCCATTAGGGCTGGAGCTTCTCTCTCCACCTTGTCTGCAGCTGTAATTCACAGGTAAATTACAGGAACACAGTCCAACCAGGTGAGCTAATGAAAAGGACCTTAGAAACTGCAGAGAAATATACATGTGTCTGAATTCAGAAGCTTCAGATTAAAACCAACTTAATTTTAATAGAATAAACTCTGGCTTCCATAGATTTGATTTTAAGAGGACTCACCTGCTTCCCAATTGTCTTGTACCATCAAGTATTTAACTAAAGGTATATTGAGTAAATCGGAGAGGAGCAGGCAGGTTATTCTCCAGTCACAGACCACTACATACATGACTACAATTGCTAGTGCATGCACTGCTATAAATCAAAAGGGACAAGATTAGGTATATCACAGGTCAGACTTCCACTGGGAAGGGAAAGGGGACAATCATTGGGCAAGTGATAGGAGAATTGTGAGGGTAAAGATTTTAGAGACACATGGAGCTTGTTCCAAAGCTCCCAATGTTTGCATGCAATTTTATGTCACAGCCTGACATTTAGGGAAGGTGGGGAGGGGAAGAAATAAAAACCACAACCAAATCAAAGCCAAGAGAGGAACAAATGAAGTCACGTGGACCAGAGGTCATCTGGGTTTAGTAAAGCTCTTTGCCTCACGTGAACTGGTGAAGTTTTTTTTTGGAATACAGTTTAGAAGATGGACAGCACAGAAATGTCAATTAAACCAGCCTATTTGTAAGAAAAGAGTTCCACACTGGATTTTTCTCCAGGAAACTATTATTCCTGCAATACCCAGACTGCATGGGAGCAATCCAGAGGTATTTTTCATTCATCCAAGAACTGCAAATTAGTTAAATAGCAGAATGGACATAATTCGAACTGAAGTGGGAAAAAACAAAAAGGCTACAGAGGTGTGTCATTACATCACATACTGAGGGAATACGCTCTTTCTTGGCTGGCATTAAAGAAAAGGTGAGAGGGACACTAAAGCAC
Source organism: Ceryle rudis (assembly GCA_033439905.1). Taxonomy (NCBI): domain Eukaryota; kingdom Metazoa; phylum Chordata; class Aves; order Coraciiformes; family Cerylidae; genus Ceryle; species Ceryle rudis. Next base: position 40,124 of record JAAGNO010028131.1, on the reverse strand, counting down.
CCTTATTTCTTTACCTGTTTCCCCAGGTGCAAGCTTACTGAGTCTTGGGCTTCTCATCTCACAAAAGAGGACAGACATTGAAACGTGAAGTGCTTTTCTTGGACTAAACAGTGAGCAAAAGATCAAAGCCGGAACCTGGCCTAAGCACCTCCAGCCTTCACAATACTCTCATGCCAACCTACATTCAGGCTTCAGCTCTGGCCAATCATTGAGCTAATGAGGTTGGACACCAGCCAAGCCAACAGATTTGTCGTGTGACAGGGAAAAATATCCTGCATATGTTGGCTTTGGGGAATTAACCATTAGTTCAGACTTTCTATCCTTAACACTTTCCCTTTTCTGATGCTGTTCTTCTTCAAACAAGGCTTTCAGAAATACACAAGGATCACTGTAACTTCAGGTTTAGGAGACACTACACCAGCAGCAAGTCACTTCTCTTCAGAAGGTCAAATATACAAAACAGGAGAAGAGCAGAATTTTCTTTTTATCCTTAATTGATAGGCCTTTAAAAGATACACCTAAATAAATCTGAAGTTGCAGTTCCATAGCAATGATTCTTTTTTTGAACAGGGAAAGAAGAACAACAGCAAGTGACTCAGGCTGGCCTGGAAATGCAACAAAAAGCTGACAAAGCAACCCAGTCAGTCATGCAGCCAGTATGTTTCATGGGCTGTTAGTGGCAGTCAGTGTTATACTTCACACATCACAGAACTTCAGATATTATAGCGGTATCTTGCCCAGCAGCAAGATCTTCCATATGCAAATTCTAGTGCTTCCACATTGGAGGGATCATTTGTAGCTCGGCTTTCCAGACTTTATATAAGGAGTCTGGCTATACATGGTTCAGATTAGTTGAGAAGCCTCCAGCACATCACAGAGAACTTCTAACGTGTCTGGATTTCACTATGGCTTCTGCCATTAAGAAGCAATTAGACACATCATTTTAAATACAGTTTGGTTGCTTTGCTTTTCTCAGTTTATCCCTCCGTGTTCATCACAGGTTATCAAGAGTCTCTCTTTGTCTGCAAGAAGACAAAGTCAGTATTTTCCTCTCTGCATTCTACCGGATGGCACTGGGGGAGGTTCAGGAAAAAAAGAATATTTGAAGAACACTTTTTACTGTGTTCCAGTACTCAGAAGCAAAAACTGCCTGCTCAGCCAATGAAACACACCTCCAGCATATGAGAACAAGTCTGCATGCAAGACACATGTAAGGCCAGCATGAAATTTGCAGCTTTATTGCTGGTCCACGTGAGATCATACTCTTGGCTGGCTGCTCTTCCCCTTTCAAACTATCCCCTTGAGCTTCCCCAGCTGTCACCTGTGCTGTGCATCTACCTAATAGTGCAGCTGCCTGGCTCCGTCCTCCGAAACTGCGGCTAAAGGAACTGTGCCTACTTGCATAGGAGGCTGGGCGGCTGGGCAGCCAGGGCAGGAAAAACGCTGGGATTTCCGAGTGCAGGAGCTCTTCTGCTACAAACGCCACCTCAAACCATTTCCTCTGGAAGGCAGAGAAGTCATCCATGGCAGCTGTATGCCACATGGCAGGCTGCTGCATGCCCACTGAACAAAAAGCAAGGGGAAGGACAGATCACAGTTAGAAACAAGCATTAAAGATCAGAAAAGAGATGTAGTTCTTTCTGGAAAAGAGGAAGAAGAAATAGAAAGGTTATGTTGTCCACAATTCTTTTTTTTTTTTTTTTTTTTAACCATAAAGGCTGCATTTCTTTGATTCCTTGTAGAGTGGTGGTTTTGGTTGCTCCCAGAATGCATTTCTGCTGCAGCACCCATATCAAGGACAGTTAGTGATTATGCAAAGGGATAATGAGGAAAATCTCATTAAAGAAAAAGAAAACAGAAAGCAAATAACACAAGGCTGACCTCGGTCTGGTTCTTTGTCCACAACAATCTTGTAAAAATAAAAGCCATAAATAAAGGTTCGTAAAGCTTCTCCAGATGCATGGACAATAAGCTGCTCTTCTAGCATTTTCTAAATAAAAGAAGAGAACAGAGCAAACACAATGAAAAAGGAGAAGTCACTCTTCCAGTTACATGAAAAGGTCACTAGACAACATTAGGAAATAATTTTTTTTCATGACATCTTTTTGTCCAGATATATGCCTAGTAAGAATATCAGCAATGTTATCTCTTGGTATTCGGTAAATGTAGCAAGACCTTATTTCCCTGAGAAATTGCACCTGATCTTTCCACAGATGCTGCCTTCCTCCCTTACCCTGTTCTGGTTTTATAGATGAATTTATAGGAAGGTAAGAGGCTGGAAACATTCTAAGTTCTATGTTAATTGATATGGGATCTCACCAGAGGAATGAACTCCAAAACGTTTCCAACCTTCTGCCCCTGACACAGTTTGATAGGGAAGAAAAAAAAAAAACGTAGAAGTAATGAACACAAACTGTGTCTTGCACAAAGTGTGTATATTTCAGCATCCATAAGAGAGCTGGTTTTATTACAACTTCAATAACTAATTGTCAGAAGAAAAAAAACCAAAACCAAACTAAAGCCAAAATTGTAGTGCCTCGTAACACTAAGACGATGGCGAGTTCTTGGTAACTACTAGCACACTGGAGGTTATGCACACAACTCTCATAACATATAAGTGGAAAAAATAATATATATTTCTACTGAAGAATATGTTGCTGTTTTGTGATAGGGAATCCAAAAAAATGTTGTCATTACCTCATCATCTGTTGAGCAGTGCACTCAATACCTATCGATAAAAGGATTTTAAAAACAAACTGAAATTATTGCTATGCTTTCTGCTGCAATTCTACTTCCTTCACAGAGTGAGGTATTTCTGGCCCTCCATATACCCCTTGATAGATCTCTTACCTGCATTATGTCAATTGCCATGGCTTGGGTTTGCACACCTTCCACATTATTCACCAGCCAGTGTACAACTTCTGCACTGATGAAGCAGTAAGGAGAGAGGCCCTTCTGTTCAGAGAGCAGCTGGACCCCTGTACTGAACCACAGCAAGTCACACGTTAGCACAGACCGATTCTGAGCTCTTTTGAGTTACAATGATACAGTGCCTCCAGCCTGACATATCATTAGCTTCTGATAACAAGATGAAGAGCTGACATTGAGAGCATTTTAGTGTCTTGCTCAGAATTATTGCTTTGACAGGATTCTGGGATTCTAATAATTGAGGTCTCTGCAGCAATACTTATACCTCAATATGTAGAAAATTCCATGTTGGAGAGATTGGAACTGATTAACAAAAGGAAGCATGAAACTCTTCCACAGCTGATCTGGGGCTCTCCTTTGAGTGACTCCATGCCTCGTGTCCTGTTTTAAAACATCTAGACAGATGTTAAGCATAATTATACTGAAAACTTACGTTGGGTGTTTCATGGCTTCAAGAATCTCTATCAAGGTGGAGGAGGAAGTCAGAGTGCTTGCTGAGCACTGCTGAGAGCTGGGAAGTAAACAGAAGCATGTTCAAAAATCAAGGAAGCAGTCAGCTTTGTTGAAATACGTACATTTAAGAAAATTGCTCTCTCTTCTCTTCCTGACAATGACTTTGCTCCATTTCCTTTTTCATATTAAGAAGCTAAAAGCATCAGACTTGTATTTCCCTCCAAGGTCATCAGGTCATTGCTATATTAACCGAGTGCACACTACATGACATACAGCCATACTCAGGCACAACTGAGAGCAAACACTGAGGTCAGTATTTTTTTTTCACTGTAATATATGACCATATGAAACAAGTGATAATATAGTTTATTTTTTATATTACTCCCTCTCCAGTGTCTCGCCTCTAGGTTAGAACCCCTTGGATTTCATCAACCTACTCAATGCAATTAGACATGCAGGGGCCCCCTTTGCTAAAAGACAGATGTCAATTCAAAGCCTTCTTTTCTGCTAACAGATTTCAGAAATGGAATTTCTTGGGTCTTCACTTCTTGAAGAATGAAGCTGTTTTTGTGGGTGGGGAAATCAGGCCTTATGTTCATTTAATTCTGGAAAACTGGGTTGCAAAGCTTATTTTACTATCACTCTTTCTGCATGTGGAAATGCTGCAGTAAGGTCTTGTGACAAGTGCCTTCTAGTGCTGACAGACACAGCAGATCTTGTTCTCAGGTTCCTGTTTAAGTGCCCATTTTTTGACACCATAAAGGGGAATGTAACTGAGCAGAACTGCAGTACAGCACTGCAGTCCTTTTCTTACCTGCCCTCTGCAGCACCAGCTGTGGTAAATCCTTGGTCTGCAACGCTCTGGGAACTTCCCAAGATCTGCGTGCTCCCCCTATCAGGTAACTGCCCCGTGTTTATCAATGTGTTGCCATCTGAAGTTGTAGGAACTGACTGATCTATAGAGACCTGCAAGGAGTAAACAGAGCAATATCTTTATGGAATTTATGATGTAATCCACTTCCCCTTATTTCCCCTCCTCACATCATCTGTACCTCAGATCAAGTTAGTAGTCAACAAGCAATATTATAAGGCAAGCACGAACATACACGGAAAGGATAAATGCAGTCTTACTTTTGTCATCACTACAGAGCTACTGACTAATACAAAATTCAGACCCCAGTACAGATGAGGATCACCAATAATGACTGTGTTGAGAGAACTACTGGCAAACCAGCCACACCAGTCCCAACCTGACATTTTCAACCCGAGTGAATAACTGTGATTATAAACATGCAATGGACAGAAGAGGAAAATTAATTGCTATGGAAAAGTAGTAAGCAGTTAGAAAAAAATAGTTTCAGCTCTAACTCTCAGACAAAAATATTCAAATATCACACAGAATTCAAGTTTCATAATGCACAAAATCAGCTCATCTTCCTTCCTTTCTTAGGGTAGTATCAGGGGGTTGCTTGGCACCCACCCACACCTATGTTGCCAAGACAACAAGAACACTTTCCTCCCGCAGGAACACTCGCGCTATCCAACGGTAGACTGAATAGTTCACAAATTAACATAAAATCATTTCAGAAAGAACATGAATGCTGAAGGATTCAGCAAAGTACAGGCTGTAATTGCCATCTGTCAGTAACACGTATGCTTTAGGAAAGGCATATTATATAAAAGCTAGAGAGGTGGGGGAGAGGAACACGAACAGCAGAGTAAGTCAGTAACTCAAGCTGGTGTAAATACGAGGGCTGATCTGCCATGATGAATCCACAGCACATGCACAGCTAAAAATCACAAAGCTGGTAGTTTGACTTAGGTCTGATAGACAGACCAGAGTCCTTCATTTATGCCATTTCTCACATCTCCCAGAGATCTCTCATTCTGCAATGGCATTTGTCCCTTTTTGGGCAGCCAAAACCAGCAGATGCTCCAATGTGGAATCTACCGTCCCCACAGCCAGCTAAAACCACTCCTCCCTCCTCAGAGCTCACTTCAACCAGCAGTATCTTCTATGGACACACTGTGATCTTGCTAACTCCTAACTGGTGTTAAGTGTACAAACAACTTCTGTCACAATTACTTTTATAAACAAAGATGACATCAATATTTTCAGCCCTTGTTTAAGAATCCAAGGACACAATTTAGCTTGGATCTCCCAGAGCCACCTGTCAGTCAAACATCACAGAAGAAATTTAGCCAAGAACAAGATGAGTAAGCTGTTGCCATTTTGTTTAGCAAGGGAAGATGGAAAGTGAGTACTTACTGAAACACAAAAAGAGAAGCTTCAGTAGTTGACAAGACAGTACTGCAAAGGACAGTAAGGCAGGGGACATGAACATCCAAAGCACATCACAAACATTGAATGGTGGAAGGAAATAGCCGCATCCACCACCAGCAGCTACTTTGTCCTGCTAATGCTGGGTATTTCCCTCTTGACCCGCAGATCTGGAAACTAACACAGGGTCCCCATGTGGCAAGCTCAGGACAACAAATGCTCTCCATCCTCAGCCCAAAAGCCAGAGATGACAAGACCCCATTCAAAACTAACCTGTGAGGAGAAGGTTGAAGCTGTACGTGGGCTGCGAACAAAATCCATAAAGAAGGCCCCATCCTGAAGGCATCAGAGGAAGTAGGCCCATTAATGGCAACAGCAACAGGAACAAGGAATTGAAGAAAAGCAAATACAAGGTTGTGCAAGTATGAAATGACCACAGAGAGAAAGTACGAGGATAATGCAAATCCCAAACAGACCCAGAATGTCAGATGCAGCAGAATGCAGAGCATCGGGAATTATGCAAACACACACCCTTACTTTCTCTCTCTTGTAACAAGACATCGCTCTTCCTTAGCAAAGATGTTTTTCCAAAGTTTTGAAAACCACACTGATCAGAAGCCAATTGAAACTACAGCTTTCCTTCCACACTTCACGGGAGAAAGTCTTGTGCTCTGAAGTATATGGGTTTTCATCCCAAATGTAAAGCTGGAGAGTGATACAGAAACCTGTAGAACTGCACACATAATGACAAAACATCCAAAAAAGGACGGGGCTTTTTCTAGTCTGTCAGTCACTCAAATGATAGAGGGAGAGGCAAAGAAGCTCTTTTCAGGAAGCACACTCTTCCTCTCAAATGCAGGTCTGGTATGGCGCAAAGGGAAGAAACATTAGCAACGAAGATCTTTCCAACACCGTGTTTAATGCTTTGTGCAAAATTGAACAGATAGTGCCTGTGCTATGTTCCCTCCCTACTTGCAAACCCTGGATGAATTTATCCGGAGCTGCACTTCAAAGACATGTCAAGCTTCTCTTACCACATAAGACAATGCAGTGGAACTCAACTAGATTTTCATTCCCCATTTGCAATCCTGAATTCTGTTCCCCAGGCAAAAACAGTTTGTCTAGCCTACAGTGAAGATGGTGCTTAGCCTGGTATGTGCATGTAAAACATTTTCTGGAAAGAATCAACGCCAGGGTTACATGACTGGCAATTTATGCAGTGCAGCAGCAGAGCCAAGCACCTTGTATCCACAAGAGCAAAGAGTTCCCACAGAGATGATGCATCAAGCTAACTCACTGTACTGAAATCATACTGATTGCCCAGTAAGTGGCTGAAGTGACTTGTCACTTCTACTGTGAAACACAGCAAAGGTGGATCCAGTGGCTCAATTTTATTTTGGAATAACTCCAGCACTGAACTGCATCCTACACAAGCACTTGTTCCCTTGGCTGCTGACAGGACACACAGCTGTGATAACTTGTCAGTACTTTGGCTGCAAGTCTCTGGACAGCCAAGAGACATACCCATGTCCATGAGCCCTAAAGGGCCTGTGTTGTCCTGGAAACATGAAACACACACTTGTTGATGTTTCCAAGTGAGCACAAAGTTACCTGATAAGGCTACCTGTCCACCGGCACCTTGCCAACTAGTATGAGCCATCAATTTGGAGATCCCAATTGCTTCTCTCCCAGGCCTATGTGTAAACAAGTATAGGACTGTTTAATACCGTACTGTGAAAGGCTTTCAACTGACAATGCACTCTTCCAGATTCTCCAGTTAGCTCTTCAGAGACACTTTTGAATATAGTTACTTTTAAGACTACACAAGATGCATTTGCTTCCTGGCTTTTGCTGGTAGTACAAAGTCTGCTACTTTGTTCCCAACACACTAGTGTGCCATTGCTAAGGAACCCAATCCTGTCTTTTTCCTTCTGCTGTGCAGAACACCGAGATACAACATTTCTGTCCTGCGTCACACATGTAATTTTTCACAAGTTTTACCAGCAGAAAGAGATAGTTACAAATTCTGTATTTAAAGAGGAAAGCTTGATGAAGTTGATTTTCCAAAATGGTAGAAGAGGAGAATGCAAAGCCTGAATTATCATCTGGCAGTATGCAAGTGTACCTCAATTTCTGAATCTACTTTTTCCAAACCTAGCATGACCTGCCCCTGAATCTCACCTGTGGTTTGGAAACACTCTCCTTCTACAAATAGGCATCTACTACTACGATGATTTCATTTAGTCTATCACTTCAACTAGCAATATCCAGGTCTCCAAAATAAAACACTACTTGTGATGGCGGCAGAAAAAGGTGGATGTCAAAAAACTAGCTGCTAAGAGAAAAATACCGAAAGAGATGGTTAATTTGATAGTGGGGAACTGGAGAACTTTTTCTTTGCAATGCTTCAACTGCTGAACCCGAAGACAGGTTACACTTAAGGGATGCATCTTCATACAGTTCCTTCTTATTTCTGCTTGAAGACATTCATGCCAGAATACAGAAAAATAACAAAATATTTCTGGTTGGACTTGAAGGTGGAGTTTCTGCTCTCCTGGCACTCACAGAACAGTTGACAAGAAAGCTGAGGAATAGCACAGTCTTGCCTTTAAGTGTCTGAAGAGAGCTCCAGGAAGACTGTTTTCTCCAGCCTGGAGTCCAGCCAGGAATGACATCTAAATCACTACTCAGGAACACATCCTCTCCTCTCAGCAGATGCAAGTGACTGGAGTTCCTGCTGTTAAAATTTCACTGAAGCTTCACACAGTCACGGTCTGGAGCGTGATTTTGCTCTTAAAGACAGCCTGCATATCAATGCAGACAGCACTGTACCTCTAAACCTAAAAATCAAACCCTGACTGAAATAAAATGTGCTACTGGAAAAGAAATGGAGTAATTAACAAGTACCTCTTAAATTAGCAGAACACATTGAGATAGCATCTCAGGGATTCCATCTCATTGTCACAGTGTTAAAGAACTGAATGACTGTTGTGTCCTAGCCTCTTCTTATGCCCTTGCATACAAAGGCTTAAGGGCATCTGCAGTATGGGACTAGTCCTCACTGGATTAAAGAGTAAGATGTAGCCATGTGCTTAGAGAATAATCTTCTATTTTTTGAGAAATTCTCATGTAAAATTAGCAGCTAAAGAAAGACCAGAAAGTCTTTACCTTACGAGGGCTGTCCATATAGGTGGGTGTGATAGCAATGCTCCCACTCTCTGAAGGCTGCCCAGAGCTCTTCCCAGAAAGCATTGCTGCTTGCTGCTCCCCCAGTGTCCTTAAAAAAAAAAAAAAAAAAAAAAGGAATTCAGAGTTCATTCAAACATACTCTGCATCAGTCTCCACCTGAAGACAACTGTTGCAGAGAGGTACTGCTGTATTTTCAGACATTTGCTTTCCCACCTCCTGAGGCACAGAGCCAAGCCTATGTTCTGTAAGTACTTTTTATCCCCTATAAACTGCATGGACCCTTGAACTTTCTCAGTTTTATTATACATGTGTAATACTACCTTTTAATTAAAAAATATTGAAGTCTTATGTATTTAACAGCAACGATGTTTTAAATTGTGTTTCCAGCTTATCTGATACTAGTACTCTGAGTTTCTTTGAACCATTATAGATCAATACTGAAAAAGAACCTCAGAAGTTTCACAGGAATTTTAAAAGCTGTTATCAGTGCAAGCAAGCTATTTTCTTTAGGCTATACTGAGACCACACAACTAGCATGGTGTACTTGTGTACACTTATGTCCCAGTTAACCTCTTATGTGAGTACAACTGTACTGGCAAATCACAAATAGATGACAAATCTGATGTGTAATGGACTGAGATGCTCCTTAAAAAGATGCTCCTTCTCGATTACTGGATGTTCACTTCTCTAGTCTCCATGTTCCTTTCTCGACTTTGGTATTAATTCTATTGATGGAAACATAATACAAGGAAGTCACTGGAAAATCCCAGTATTTCCTGAGCCCTGACACAAGTATGCTAAAAAAGTAGGATCCCACATCCCTTCTTTGAAGGCAAAGTTCTCCAAATCTGCTTTAGCCAGCCCATGTGCAATACATAGAAAAGGTGTG